>VWZV01004868.1:496071-597851 GCA_013397155.1 Irena cyanogastra | reverse complement strand
TTTTTTTTTTTTTTTTTTTTTTTTTTTTTTAAATTGCAGTATTTTATATTTTTAAGAAACACTTCCAGGAAGGAATTTGGAATCTGACTACATATTCTACAATTTTTTTCTTCTTTTTTTTTTTTTAATTGGTTATTTAAATTTCACTAACTAAAATTGGTGAATGTCCACCTCAGCTGTCTGGTTTGGGCACTTTTAGCCTTAATACTCAAGCAGCTGTAGCAATGGTACTTCTCCATAGGAGTTTGATGATGGAGTGGGTCTTTGATTCATACCATTAATTACAGTAAATGTGGGGGTTGCTTACAGCTCAGACATTGCCTCCCACCCACCACCAGCCCTCTTCTAGCTCCTCATCACCACCATTACATTTTTGGCAACCAGCCCATTTCATGAAGCAGTGCCTATGTCCAAGTGTGAAACCGTGCCACGCATCTTGAATTTTCTTCCACTCTTTTTATGTCACTTATCTCCCAATAACAGTCCATGATTTCAACTAAGTGAAACAACACATGATACTTTTTTAAAATAGTTCTTTATTACTTCAAAGTAAAAACACTGAAAAATAATAGAGAAAGTGGTTTTAACCTTTATTATTCCTGCTGATTATTACAGAATTAATAAGTTGAATACAACCAGAATGTCATTCACTCCCACAGGTCTGCCATTTCAGAGGAAGCTTCTGTGAAGGAAACATTTTCAGGATGCCTTACTCAAAATAGATACTTTTCTTCTGCCCTTTCTTTTCCAATGCAATGCTTTGAAATTAGACTAATATATCATTTACACCTCAACAGTATCACTTTGGATACTCTCACCATCCAGATGAAGTTTTTTTATTTGTTTTTAATTCTGCTAAAACCAGTGCTGCCTTTTGGCAAAGAGTTCCATGACATAATTCTTCTTTGTTGTAAAGACAAATATTTTTTTCCTCAGCTTTAAATTTCATTTTTTAACTGAATATCCCTTTGTCTGTGTAATATGAGAAACTCGGAACAGAATATTCCACTCTCTGCTCTCTATGTCATATATTATTTTATAAAGCTTTATCTGGCCTCCTTCTATTTATCTTTTCTCTAAAATAAACAGTTCTATTCTTTTTATTCTATTCACAGATATTTTTTCACGCCTTTAGCTATCTGCAGAAATCATTGCCAACTGTTTCCTATTTCTTCTTTACCTTAGGTTTTTTCAACAGAGGTGGCAAAACTTTTTCACCATAAAGCTTATCAATGAATCATATCATAACTTGCAATATTTGCCAATATGTTTTCTATCATTTATAAATGGCATTCCTTAAGTTACATGGAGTTTAATTAATGTTATAAAGGGCATAAATCCCTGAAATACAAATAAAAGGTGGAGAGGGACTAAGTCTTTTTAAGTCTTTATTTTAAACCTGAACATTTTCTTATATCGATCATATTTATATATGTTTATAAGATAAAATCAACTGCTTGTAGTTCTTTCTAGAACTTGTAAATATCAGATAAATCAAAAGGTTATCCTTTATTGACAGAAAATGGAGTATTAATTTCTGCAGACACAAACTGTCTATGCTGCTTAGCAGTACTGGACTATAAGATTAAAAGAGACAGGTCAACACTTTAAATTCAGCTGAGAGCCACATTTCAGCAGTGGCATTCATACATGTCTCGTCTTTTGGCTGCCTCCTCTTCTCCCCATCTGCTGCTGTGGCTGGCTGCCTGCTCCCTCTCTGGGGAAGCCCCAGCTACCAGGCCATGTGCCACCGTGCCACCAGGCCATGTGCCACTGTGCCACCAGGCCACGTGCCACTGTGCCACCACGGCAGGCACTGGAGCCACCAGGGCAGCACCCGCTCCCTCTGGGCTGCAGGAGGCCCTTGCTGATGTTGATGCTGAAATATTGGCTCTGTGTGCCCCTCAAACATCACACCCACCTAACATTTACATGCCAAAGGTACAAAATGGCACTACAGGAAAAACTTGAAAAACAAGGAGTGAAGTGCAGCTCATTACGCAGTGCTTTGATCTTGAGGAAAGAGCTGGCTAATGGAAGAGGACTGACTCCTGCCCAGCAGCAGGGGAGACTGCAGGGACGGTGTGCTGTGCCCAGCAAATAGCCCAGGACTTCCAAGCCCACTGGCACAAGCTACAGACATATAAGGAAAGTTGCACCTTTTAGGTAGACTGTAGACAGCACAAATCTGAGTGTTTGCCTGTAAGTCTGTGCACTGTTGAACAAAGTTGACTGGATTTGAAAAAGAATCCCTTAACTGGATGTTTCCTGGCTCTAATATCAGTGCAGGATGATCATGGATGGATATATATCTAGATGTACTCTGATATATATTGCAGGTGGAAGAAATGAGAATAAAATTCCTTGTAAATAGAAGCAAAAATTAAGGTATTTATTTCTGCTTAGATAATGGACAAGGAGAAAAAGAGAAAAGATGCCCATATGCTCTTGAGCATGTATATACACAACACATGCACACACGTTTGCATGCTCAGTGCTGCTTCTGTCATTTCCCAGTATCATAAAACATTTTTCAGACAGAAATGGGATTTTCAGTTTGTTTTCCCTTATGTTCTGTAGGATAGTTCTAAACAAAGTCCTGCTTGTTATCTACAACAGCTAGTTAGCTGTATGCTGTTCCATGCTCTTTTCCTACCTTATTTATTTAAAAATTAATTAATCTATGAAAATTGTAGAATCAAAGAAGCCTAATCAATGTGGAACACCTGTTTATAGTTCTCACTATTTTTGTTATTACTTCATCTCCACTGTATTTGAAAAACTGGTATACACTGGCCACTGTTTTTCTTTTTAATCATTTGCAGCCTAACAGTGCAGTTTAAAACCTCCTAGACATCTCATTAACAATAATGCTCCCACCTTTGCCAAACCCAGAGATTTTCATGGTCTCAGTTAAAACAAATGGAGTTTTTCAAGAAACAGGGCTATAGTTTTCCTACCACCTTCAAGAAAGATCAAAGGTCTATTGAAAATGTTTCATGGGAAGCTCCAAACATTCTTGTGCATTCTTGTCACTGTGTTCATTGTTTGCTTTAGTGAAACCAACCACTGCAGCCGCAATAGTGCGTATAAAAACCCTGGGACTGTTTGGTCATATATACTCCTTTTTTCTAGCAGTCCCTCTTGCTCACTTAAGTCATGCCTGAACTCCACACCATCGTGACTGGGCACAGTTTAAATAACAGGCTCTGTTTCCATATAGGTCATGCTGACATTAAAAATTTTGATCAATTCTAAGTAAAATATTTGTTGTTTCCTGGGAAGAGACCTAAAGTCCTTAGAGAGGAGTTATTCATTCAAGTAATCCTTTTTATTTCAGTGGAATTGCTAGTTTGAGAATGGTTTGAGCAAAGAAATTGGCCTACAGCATGGCTCAGGGTGATTGAACAAGTTCTTATTTTCATATTATCATAATTCTAAGTAACATGAGAGGTAGAAGACTTAAATTCTAAGAGAATGTTGGTTTTTTTCCGCATTGCAAGAAAGTGTAATGTTACCAGTGAAGACAAAATAGCCTCCTTGACTATTCAGTGAAAATTCTCCTTTTTAATTTTTTTTCTTTAATTCTAAACAGATATAAATTTATGCACTTGCTATAATGCACCCAGCTCCCAGAACCTAGTTTGCAAGTGAAGCTTTCCACTGGCCATTTTCAAAGGTAGAAGCTTTGCAACTCAGGGATTAAATGGAATCAATAAATGTTTGTCTAGGAGACAAAAATGTACATGAACAAGCACAGACACATGCAGGAAAGTTGTTTTCCTGGGACCATCCACCTGGCTGTTAAGAGGCTGGGAGGATTTGCCCTTCCTTAAAGAACTTGCTGATAAAGTGTACATTATTCTTTTGATTAGTAAAAAACTTTTGAAAAAAGCAAGTGTATCTCACAGCCTTCACTTTCCTGTCAGTGTCTTGCTAAGTGTATTACACCCGTGTACATATTACAGCTATGCCTCTCAGCATAGATTTTGCCCTTGAAATGGGCCTTGCAAGGGAAAACAGAAAAAGCTTTATGGTGAGGCAGGGAAACAAAAAGTTTTTCTTGTGGATAAAAAAAATATCATTTATAAAAGAAGGACAATACTTGCTTGGATGCTTCTCAAGTCATGTGTCGGTGAATCTTTTTATATATTTACATGTATATGTATAATCTTCTCTCAAATTTGTATCATTCTAATGCTTTCATCATACTTCAGTAATGTGTGTTAGTGCAATAGACCTATAGTAAGGTTCCTTATATCATATGATTGAAGTAAAATGATTTCAAAGTGGTATTAATTAATCTCCAAAACACTTTGGAAACTGAGGCTGAAATTTTAAGTCAGTGTCAAAGCCTGGATTAAGTCTAAGGAGCTAATGAGAACCTTTAGACCAGAGGAATTAAGAAAGTGCTTTAGTGTGTTTTCTCTGTAGGAGTGGACTTAATTGAAGTAAAACCTGAGTAGAGGTGGCTATCCTCTTCCCTGGTCTATAACCCCTGTATCTGCTCAAAAACTGATTATTTCAGGAAGTAATTTAAAACAGATAAAAATAAATATATAAAAATACCACACTGATTAAAGCTATATCTTCATATTTTAAAACACTCAGAGTAGACATTAAAATATGTACCAGTCTGGATCATTCTCATTTACCAAGCACATTTCATTCAGCAATTCCTCTGCTGCCCCAGATAATCGTTCCTTGTGTGCAGTTAAGCATCCTCCTTTCCACTTGCCTGATCAAATGTGGTCATTTTTCTTACTGATTTTTACCTGTATTAAAAGGATTTCTTTCCTCAGTAGGACATTGACCACTTGAGCTCAGTGCACACCAGTCAGGTCTCCATAGGTTGACAGTTCTGCTACGTTTTACACAAAGGTCTCCACATACACATAATCTCACCTAGGAGTCTACTCATGAGTACATTATATGATTATTTAATTTATTTACTGCTTGAAAGGAAAATGGCATTTAAAATCTAAAAAAATAAGTGAATGACCTCTTTATATTAGGTGCAGTACAAAGCCCCCCTAAGCTGAAGGTCCTGCTCTGGCACAGAAAAGCAGGATGGGATGAAGCAGAACAGAGGGGATGACAGGGACATGAGACAATGATAAGTAGGTGCAGGGAAGTAGATGTAAGGAAAGTCCATGACAAAAGGAAGCAGTGTGTTCCCCCAAATCCCAGCCCAGTCTTTGCAATATGATTCTCCTTCTCCATCTCTCACATGTTGCTGGTTACTTCCACCCCTTTTCTGCTACTTTTTGACAGAGGTGCTCTTCTGGTAGTTCTTTCATATAAGAGTCAGATTTTCCTTTCTTGTAAATGAAAACAGTTTAATTTAAGTTGTCAAAAAATAAGACAATTCAAAAGATGAATTCTTATGTTGCCCAACTAACACTCACCTCCTGAGTGCCTTATGATTACATTGACAGTGACCCTTGGGCAGGGATGAAATGTAATGATATGAAGGGTGTGGAGTAAATGAGCATCAATTTGTTAAATGCTGCATTTCTGTCTGGATTTTAACCTTTTGAGAGTACAATGCACATGTGAAATGCAATTGTAAAGAGAAGAGTGAATAGAAAGGCCTATTTAGTTAGGTTGTAATATCATAGCTGTATTTAAAATTCCTGAAGCGCTCCAGAGTTCTGGCTGCAGGATGTTTTCCCCAAAGTACCTAATGTAAACATAAGCCTGTTTATATTTCAGTAGGTGTGAATAAACTCAGCCAATATTCAGTGCCAAGAAAATGAAGCACTTTTTTTTCCCATCACAACAATTGATGTAAGTAATCAACTTGATGTGTGTTGAAAATGAGGCCTTCACTCTGCTGTTTCCAATAAACAATATTAATGTGTGTTTGAGGAGCTCGAAGCAGATAAATTTCTACAGAGAAAGTATTTCATTTCTCAGTGGTTTTGTAATAAAAGAAACCCAAAAAAATGTTTTAAAAGACCAAGTGCCTGATGCTGTGATGGCACGTAGCAGAGATTAATGGTTCATTCTTAATCACGCCTGTGCTATGAAAAGAGCCCTTGTGCCACAGGTGGCAGGAGGAGCAGAGGCTGGGAAGTGGTGGCCGATAGAAAAGAAAATAGTGGCCTTTTCTTTCTCTTGAGACACTCCAGAGGCAAGCCAGCCACAAAAATGTGGTTGGGCTTTTGATGGCACTGAGGGGAGAAGCCTGAGAGGGTCTCAGGGCAAAGGCAGGATTTTTCTAGTGTTCAAGGAGGCAGTGGAATCAGGAGGAACATAGTTCCCTGGGTTTGCAACAGCTTTTTTTAAATGAGATGTTACTGGGGAACTGAAACATTTAATCTGTAGCCAAGAGCACAGAAGGGAGGTGGCTTTGTATTTTGTAAAAATAATGAAGCCATAGATCCAGAGCCAAATTTTGAAGAGGATTCTAAATACTGTTTTGGGGAAAAGATTATGGAAAGAATTACCAGTAGCTGTTGTCACCTCCCAAAGCTCTACTGCTGAAAGCAAGAACTGAATAGCTTTTCTAATCTTTTCTCTCATCCCTTTCTTTTGGATGAAGTCAAGCAGAATGTAGTTAAAGGCTCTATTTCCACTGAAATCTGCTGTGTTAAATTAGACCTTCTGAATCCATCCTTACCCCAGAAGGCACTCCTTTTCTTTTTTTTCTTTTTTCTCTTTTTTCTCTTTTTTCCTTACCTTTTCCCCCTTTTTTACAGTAAGTAGTGGGTGTTTAATTACTTGACTTTTACAATGATAAAACCTTGGAGACCTTCCTGACTAGCTGAGTGTGCAGTGTACTGTTCAGCCTGCTCCAATTGCCTCGCTAACACTTACAGCCTGAGAGAGGGAAGGGAAAAGGCTCTGGGAAGTGTAACTTGCACAGGTTTGTTGCATGCCTTGAAATGAGGGACTGCACTGAAATCCAACATGAACTGACAAAGGCCTTTATGATTTTCAGCTCTGCCCTAGCTGTGCATGCATGCATATTCATGCAGAGCCACTTTTAGTTTGCATTTGGACTTTGCACAGCTTCCTGGCTCTGTGCAAGGTTTCAACCTGTGTGGGCTCACACCCACTTCCACCCTCAAATTTGACTATGAGGTTTTGAGTTCAAGCAAACTTGAAATTGCAAAGTGAAACACCATCAAAACCAGTGAGTTTTCTCTGGCTTGGTGTCAAAAGTGAGAGAAACTGCACATTTTGCACGGTCTTGGAATACAGCTTCATGGGAACATTTCAAAAACATTAATCATTCTTTCAGGAGACTTCAGGTCTCATGTTTTACATTCGCTAGCACATATAAATCATAAATTTGGAACATCAGTTCTGATCTCAATTATATTTGACACAATTCTCTTGTCATCAGTTTGATTTAATATGTTTTACATTGAGTCCCAATCCTATAAACAGTTTAACAATTCAGCTTTAAAATTAAGCATATGCAGAAATGTTTGCAAGACCACAGTCCCAGTTTTGGGCTATGAAACTTCTGATTTCAGAACACATAATTGTTATATTATGTCATGATTTTCCAAATTTTCTTCCTATTTTTTTCTTTATCTATTTTTAGTTTATACAAAGTAATGTCACACTAACTTCAGCGGAAGCTTGGAACATTGCATTGTTTGACTAATTAAAGCTAAAAAGTTTCCCTTGAACAAAATGTCATATCCCTCAATTATATCTAATGAGGAAAAACATAACTCTTAATAGGCCTCTTGTAAATTAAATAGCTCCTTATGAAAATAAGTAAGTGTTAATTATTTGATAGAAGTATGAGCTAAAACCTTACTGAAATGTATATATTAGTTACAGATTGCTATCTAAGGAAAAATACAATTAATAATTTGTTAAAAAGAATGGAAATATGGTTTCAGTTCAAAAAAGTTAATGTTATTTTTTTGTGATTCCCTACAGAAACAAGAGTTATAATCATAGCATTTTTACATATAGAAAAAAAATAATTTATTCCTGTTGCTTCCCAAAAGAGAATTGGCAAAATTGTACTTAGCATGTCATGGATGCTAAAAGTTCTTCTGCATCTTAAACATGCAGAAGAACCTTCAAAGCGAATTTTTAAAACACGAAAGTCAATAAGTTCATAACCAAAAATTTAGAGTTTAACCAAAGGCAAGTTGGCTTAGCTATGACATAAATAACTTCTGGTTTACTGACAACAGTTAATCAATGAATTGATCAGAAATAATAGTAATTCAGTGTAGGTTTAAAATTCAGGTTTCATTTGATCAACAACCAAAGAACTTTTTGCCTGTCTTGTATTTTTTCTAAACTGTTGGAGTTTGCAGTGGTTGTATAAATGTTTAATAATATTAATAATTAATGTTATTTGTGTTTATACAATGACTTTTTTTGTCTGTTTTTGCACACCAAGTCTTGAAGCTGGAGATCTGAAAGTCGCACTAGAGTGAAATGTGAATCCATGAAATGTCTTCCACTCATGCTATTACATAAAAGCTTCTGGGACTGGTCAAAGTTCCCTAAACCTCAAAATAATTTCATCTGCAATAAATGGGAAAAAAAAAAATTTCAAGAGTTTCTTCATGCACTGAAGAAATTATTTAATTCTCCTCCTCCTACCCACCCGAAGTACTATCTTCCAGATTACTTTCTTATCTGCACATGATGGATAAGAGCAGGAGCAATTTAGCTACTCAAACAAGTCTGGTTTGTTGCCTGAAAGTAGAAGTCATTAGCAAAATGCTATTTGGCTAGTGGCAGCTTAAACAGTGGTATATGATTTTCACTCATTTTAAGTAATTTCTGCACAATTCTTAGTTCCTATTTAAGTGAATCTAGGAAATTTTCTCTGTGAAATGAGAAAGATTTGTGCATGTTAAATGATGGATTATAAAACATTGTTTTTGCAGCTGTCTGATCTCTTGTTAGTTAACACATTTTTCATTTACTTTTCCTTCTTTGAGTTCTGGTGTACTTCAGACACAAAACTGAAAAAGACTAATACGGCTTCTCAGTTTAGTCTGGTTTGGACCTTGAAATAACTTTTTGGAGTAAACAACTGACCTAATTACATATACAGTGAAGGCATTAAAATGCAATACAGTCTTCAAAATGCAGTAGGATCAGCAAAATACTACAGACTTCAAATGAAAAAAAAGCTGCAAAACATACTTGTAAAATTTGCCTTACTACAGACAGACACAATCAGATTAGTAAAAACAGAGTGGTCCTAAAAACTGAAGACAGCTATGGTTCAATTAATGAGTTTGGAGAAAAGAGAATGGCAGAGCCAAACCCCTGAAAATTGTGTATTTCCAAGAGAAGCAACTTTGTTTTCTGAAGGGAGGATGGTTATAATCCCCTGGATGCTGTAGTGAGATGTTTGCTAAATAGCAATGAGCACTGTACTTTAAAAGCAAATCTAACAAACAATCAGCATATCTCTTTTACAGCCACCCTTTTATAGTCTCCCTAAAAGATTTACAGTCTCCATAGCTGTAAAGGGTGTGACTGAGTGATCTCTCAGTGAGAGCTGCCATGGCACTGTTGCTTCCCAGCAGGCAGTCCAGTCAGATGATGTAGAGTAGGCGCAGGGAGACAGATCCCATTTGAATGCATGAAAAAAACATGATGCTGAAATTTCATAGCTGTTGTAGAGTTTATTCTAGATGCCTGATCCTCATTTTTTGCTCGCTTGGAGCTTCCATTCAAACATAATACTGGATTTGTGCAAAACTGCACTCTGTCACTTGTCCGAATTTATCAGCATTTAATTTATGCCAACTCTGAATGCACTGCAGGGCAGCACAGGAATCACAGGAGCCACACGTGGCTGATGACCGTGCTGCTTTCATTCCCCTGTCAGCAGGGACTGCAAAGCCGTGTACCCTGTCCTTCTGGAAAGGCAGAGGCAGTGGAAGAAGCACTCCTGAAAATTCTTGCCACAGATGCCTCGTCTATAAATTGGGACTAATAGCACTTCACTATTTTGAGCAGTTCTTAATGTAGAGTTCAGATCTCTCTAATAGATTCCACTCTGAGTCTCAAGTGGTTTCTCCTGTGTCCCACAACCTGCTTCTGCAGAAGTTGCTGACTAGCTTGATAAGGAGCTGGATTAAGCTATTTGTTATCTGCCTGTATTGTACCCCAGATACTTACCTATCTAAGGTACTTATATCAGCACCTTTACACCTAAGCACTTCCCAGTCTGTAATGGAAAGTATTTCCTTTATCATAGTCCTGGAAATAGTATTCTTTTCAATTTATAGATGGGGAACGGGAGCAGAGAGAGTAAATGACTTTCCTGCAGTTTTAACAAGAATCCTGAGGCAGAGGAAAGACCTGCCCCCGGCGTGGCTGTGGCAGGCAAACGAGGGAAAGCCAGGGAGGGGGAGCAAAAGATGTTGCGACAAAATGTGTTATTTACCAGACATACACACAATCCCATAAACTGACCAGATCAAAAGAGATGAGCAAAGCTCATTTAAACCAAACTACTGGTTTGGGGCTTTTTTATAGGTTTTGGATCATATCATACCCATAACTGCATAATTTGCAAATCCATATGAAGAATGTGAGCATTATTACAAATATCTTTTTGTTGCAACCTCTAAACAGTGGTTGAAAAAAGAACCAAACCAAACCACACATCCAAGTAAAGTAAGGCCTAACTAATTCTTTTGCAGTCATGTGTGGAATTTAATTTTCACAGAATAGTCCTTATTTTTTCTGAAGATAGAAGAAATTTGCCTCAGTTAGGGAAATTAACCCTACAGTAGGAAGAAACCTCATCTCTTATTACCAGAAACCATCACAATATGTGTTGCTATTTTGATATATATAGTGACAGAACAGAATTTTGAATTATAATGGGAATAAAACCAACTATATTAATGGAATTGGTCAAAAGCAATTAACAATTAACCAAACATTAGTGTCTTTTGTTCTAGCTGACAATTAGTAATTAAGCATTAGTTGGGACCATATTTCACATATCTGCTATGGAAATTAAAATGAGTGACAAAGGAAGTTAGAGGGACTGGGGTCAGTGATTACATTAAACCAGCTGAGTATAGGCCAGGGCAGTACATACGTATTGCATATTATGTTTTGTGTGAAGTGTGCTTGCAGCTAGGGCAGAAAGGCCCTGCAAGTGACAGGAGGAGAAGGGAAGGGCTCCTTTCCTTCCTTTCCTACACTCAGCAGTGCCTGTGCAGAGGGGGCACTCCTTGAGCAGGCAGAGAAGCTGCTGTGTGAGAATCAGGGAGAGGTACATGCCCAGGTCTACAAGGTAATAGCAAGGGAGACTCTTCTAGGGAGCCACTGAATACTGTGGAGAGTTTGGGCAACCTTTACAGCCACTGAAAGAATGAAGGATTGGTCCCGTGAGAACAGACTGACAGGGAAAAGATTGGTTTCCCATCTTTCTTATTTAGTCTTTCCCTTGTGGCACCTCTAAGATTTCTTTATCTGAAGTGTTTACTGTCTTATAGTTTTGTTGCTGTTTCTTATTGGCCTTTTGTTTTATAGCCTGGAAGACATCTAGGTGTTTTATGTGCATATTTTAGGGAAAAACGGCAGGCAGTTCCACACGGAGCTGTGTTAGGCACATGGTGCAGCCACTGAGTTTCTCTGCACTGCCTTATCTCCAGTAGCTGGACAGTGAGTTAGTATACCAGGAGAAGTACCTGGTACCTCTGAAGAAATACAAAGATGAAAGATTTTTTCCCCTGGGATGAGGCCGTAACTGTCTCTTTTGAGAGATGATGCTGCAAGCATCAGACCAAGTGTTTCTGACAGTAGGCAAGGTAGCTGAATATGTGTAGGTGATATGGTGAGATATTTCATTTATCTCCTTAGAAATGTAGATTTAATTCTGTGACAANTTTTTTTTTTTTAAATCATGGAAAAGATGCTATGGACTGGGAATCATTCAGCAAAATCTGTAGTTTACTTCCTGCCAAACTTGGTTTTGAATATAAAAAGGTATTGAGTTATTCCTCACTGCAATTAGAAAATAAAGTGCAAGTAAACTGGTGGCAAAGTATAACATATTTAAATCACAACTATTTTCATAAATTGTGTAATGGCTACTTGTTGTCTGAACAGCCTGTAATTAATCTAAGGAAAAATAAGTTTCTCTTTTATATTATTTCTACCATTTCACATACAATGTCCCTGTCTCAGTTTGGTGTGGAGTACAGCACTGGCTGGTGTTGCACTTCAACACAGTTTATGTGACACAATGCAACAGGACAATTGCTATTTAAAGAAAAATGAGCCTAAGGTAAATCAGCCTTTACTACAGGGGCTGTTTAGCTAGATTATAAAAGGAAAACTGTTTCTTCAATTACAGTAAACTGTAGTCCATCCTCTAGCTGAAGCTGCACAGAGAAGCATTTGCTTTATTCTGCAGAGAGATTCCTCTGAAGGTGACCCTTGCACACAAACCAGTCCCTGGATGCTCTCACTTATTGCAGTTAATATGAGCTGGAGAGCCCCAGCTTAGAGACTCATTCTTTCAGAAGTGCTCAGGCTCTGTCGAGAGCTGAGGTGCATGAGAGAAGCTTCAGACAGGAATAATGATTCTTCCTTGAAGTGATCAGTCCCTGAGGAGCGCGGCTCCTTTCACTGCGGTACACAGCCCGTGCTCCTCCTCCCATCAGCCAGCCAGGCTGCCTTGAGGTGGCCCTGGGTATAAACCCAGCCTGCTTTGGCTGCTACCTGTATGGCTACCACCTCTTGTATCTAGCTGATATACTGAGAGTATCAAAGGCAAGTCTCACAGAGATGTCAACAAAAGAATAGTGAGATTGCTGTTGGACTTGGTGGTATGTGGAGAGAAGAGCAGGTCAGATGAGCAGGAAGCCCTAAGGGGGGGAGTCCTCTAAAGAAATGTGCTGGAGAGCACAGAGAGCTGCCTGGATATGCCAGCCCTCATTTGTATGATGGATATGAAGTATTTGTGACATTTTTGTTAAAACATCACTCTAGGTAACCCTGGAGTGAGCATGATGTTTGTATTCATGTTTGGAAGTGTTCGTACAATGTTTCTGGGAGAGAGGGGTCATTGGAAGCTCTATCAAAGACTTCAGTGTTTGCAAAAAAGAAATAGTGAGAAGAGAGTGGTGGAAGAATTTTCTTTCAGGTGTTCTGTGTTATAGAGAGAACTGAGAGATACCTATAGACTTGATGTATGGATTGCTAAAGGAAAAGGAGGAGGAATAGTTTTGGTGAAGCTCACAGCAGTGAAGAAAGCAAAAGTGAGATCGAAAGCAAGATCCCTTGGGCTGACTTCAGCAGTGGAGAGGAGTGCTGGAGGGGCCCAGCAGCCCTACTGAGCTTTGATCACTGCAGCAGCTCCAAGTAGATCCTGATCAACACTTACATGTCCTTGACAGACACATGAATTTTAGACCAAATCAGCTACATGGAAATTTAATCAGAGAAGGAAGACCATAGCATCTGCCATACCAGCCCCTCTGTCCTGCTGGAATAGCCCAGGGCAGGTAGAGTACTTAATCTTATTCAGGTTTCCCAAGTCATTGTTTTCTTGTATCTTCCTCTCTTTTCTACACCTTCCTGTTGATTAGTTCAGCTTGATAGTCCTCTGATCCAGGGGAGGTTGTTCTGGTTTTATTCATAGTGGGAATATTAAGAAATATTGCTCATACTTGAGCACAAAAAATAGTTCAATCTCCTTTTCTTCCCTGGATGTGGCTTGCTCTGTTACTCAAATTTTGTTAGGAAAACAAAATACAAACACCTTTCACCTGTATTGTTGGGTACCAGTGGATCCAGCATCCTCACACTGCTGAGGAAACTGGCCTGGGGCTTATGATTTTTAAATTATATATCTGAATAGTTACTCATGTAAATGTTCTACTTTAATTATTGGTGGGATTTCCATCCTCCTAATGTTATACCTAAGGCACCTTTCTCATTTCTTTTGTATTTATCACACTGTATAACATATAGACAGAACATAAATATTTCTCACTGTCATTTTCCATCTGCATGAAACATCACATCAAGCGTTGGTCAGCAAGGGAATAGAGACAAAAAAAGCACTGGTGTCTGATGACAAATTTTTGCCTTCTTAGCAGGAACCTTCACTTGGTTTATGCTTTATTATTTTAATTAATTGAGCAGCCATATAATCCAAATATTAGTTTGCTCAAAATAATGTTGAGTTTATATGAGTCCCCAGTTTTGCCTTAAAAAGTTAAGTATTCTCTCAGTGATTTTACAAGAGTAGACAAGCATGAAATTAATTTTTTATATTAGCACTAGGAAAGCTTACAGCTTGCTAGCATTGCTAGGAAATTTTACTAGAGCTGTAATATAAGGCTGTGGGGATTTTCCCCCTTCAGCTAGGTGAATTTCTTCAGCAATTCAAACCTCTAATAACTTCTTTAAATAGGGTATCTAAATTTCTATACTGGGACTTCCTAATCGAATTCTACTCTGCTGCCTTGTGTGTGCATAGCTGTGATATAGAATATATTTTTGTATACATAATATTATCATGCATCAATATAGTTAGACTGGGGCCTTGTAGGGAAGATTAGGCTCATTGAGTTAGAGAAAGCTTGTTTTACAGTTCTGCTTAGACTACGAAAATGGGGTTTAATAAACATGGAGATGTTTGTCCACTAGTCTCATATACAGGCACAATGAGCTGCCAACACAGTAGACCTTAGGGTAGTTTTCAGAAAAAGATGATTCCACTCTTCTTATGGATACTCAGGGAAGAGGTTTGTAAGTCTGTGACTGATCTCTACTCCCTGGATGTGTGGGTTCATCCTGACACATCCAGTGTGGCTGATCCAGGTTCTTGCATAAACTATTCAGCCATCTGCAGCTGGAAATACCTGAGAAGTACCATGTCTTTAATATTTCTATATTCTCAAATAATTCTTTATTTATACGATTGCTTCCTTGCATGCTTTCTAGTACAACCATTCTAGGAATTTGTTCTGCAAGTTGAAACCAGATTGCAGTTTTATCCCAGCACATATACATGATTTTTTGGACAATGTCTATCTCAGCAATAAAGCAAGCAGGCCTGTTTTTAACATTAGGTCAAGAATCCCTTGTACCTTTGAATATTTCATTACAGTACAGAAGGACTTGTGATTGGTCTAGGCATGGTGCTACGTGGCTTCTAACATAGTTGTACGAATTCATTTTTGCTTTTTCTATTGAAAAAGTAACGTGAAAGAATCTTTTACTGCCTTTCATTGTAAATTAGAGTTTTAAATGATGTGGCTGCCATTTAAATATGCTAATTATGCTATATTATTTTACAGACCATTAGACACGCCTATAAAAATGTGTCTTAAGTTCTAAGTCTTTTGATTAACTTGTTGACTCTGTATTTTCCAGTACTTGCTTTAGATTGGTAATTAGCATTCAAAGAGGTAGCAGAATGCACCTGCCATTCTGACCACTGGTGACCTTCACTATGAATTAACTGAAAAATCCATGTCAGGCACTTAATTGAATGAAGCTGTGAACTTGTAAATGGTAATGGTTATGATTAGTGTATAACATGCCATAACAGCAATGATGTAATCTCGGTCTCAAGAGACTTAGGGTTGAAGTCTTGGGGGGCTTATATGCCAAATTAAAGAGGGGGCAAATGACAAGGGGGAAGCTTGAAAGGGGGAGAGAGGGAAAGGAGCTCCTCTTCTCTTTTTTTCCAGAGACTCTAAAGATAAAAATATTTAATTGGATTTGAGAGATTGGTGAAGTTTTTATTCCCATCAGAGCGCTTCATCTGTCTTTAAGGTAGAAAGAACTGTCAGCAGCCCTTTCGTCAAGTCATGGAGAGGTATTTGTCACTTGTGGCTGGATGTGAGGAGCTGCATTAAAATGACTGGGGTTTGTGGCTGTTTCAGGGAGCCAGAGAACATCCATGGCTCACTGGGGCACATGCTGTGCACGGTGTACACATGTGGACTGGCTTATATGCTCCTTTTTTGTTGAACACTTTCATAGCCATTACAGTAACAAGATTAGTGATGCAAAGCAGCTCATGCTTTCTTTAGACTTTACATTTCTGTATGCTAGTGACAAATATGACCTGAGCAGCCAGAAAAAGACATTTGGTAAGGATGATGTGGGTACATCTAAGCACACCCTGCATGCAAGGAGGAAGAGCTTTTGTAAACTGGATGGATCCTGCTGGGCTTTTAGCTTTGGAGCCCTTTTGTGAAATTAGCTCCATGTCCTGTTTATATGCTTGTTAGAATATGACATCTTGCAAATATACTCTACAAGGCATGTTGCTGAACCAATAAATGAGAAAAATGAAGCCTTTCATGGCTGTTGTATCCAGCCAGTAACAAGCTTGCTCATGAGCTGAAATGGAGCATATATCCAGAAATGCAAGGGAAAGCTTTGCAAAGTGCTGCCAGTCTAGTTTAAGCACAACACTCTCAATTTAGCAAGAGTTGTACTATTGAATCACAAAAAGTGTATTTCAAAAATCTGCATATTTATACCGAGATTAATTATGCAAATTATATTTAATATGAACGATTTAGGGGAACCAAATTTAACTAGAGTTTAGGAAGAGTAATGGAATAATAATCTAGCTATTAAAGGTGGTCAAAGATCTTCATCACAGGAGTTATATTAACCTTGCTAGTAATTTAGTGTGTCATAATGGAGTTAGGCTTTCCCTTGTCAGTACATTTGCGACCTGGCTGTAATAAAACTCAGATTCTGCCAAATCAGAGTAAGACACAAACATATGTCTTCTTTTTGCAGTCCACATGAGAGCTCCATTGGGGTTGTGTTAATGCATACGAGTACATGTGTTGAGTAACATGAGCAGACTCTATACCTGTATGTTTACGCAAAACCAGAAATTAAGTCCTAGTTAGAATAATGAATCCTCTCTCATGCACTATAGGAGCACAGATAGGCTGCATTATTTTTACCCATTACCAGAGGATGGAACTACATTCACCTCTCAGGGAATGTTACTTGGAGCTCTTTACATTTTCTTTAAGAATCTGTCTTCTATATGTATCATATCATCACTTATATTATTCTGAATACAGACTTTTGAGTTTTGCAATTTACCTTCTATCCAGCATGTCAAGCCTGACTGTATTCAATATCTTACTTTTTTTCTCCAAACACCTTCACTGGCCATTATTTGATCCAAAGAGAATAAGGCAGTGTATGGTTTTCTATATTCCCCTCTGGTTTGGCTCCTTTCTGCTGAAGTTATTGCTGCTCCATGAGGCCTTGGTACATCTTGTAATGCAAAATCCTAAATAAACAGCTCACTCTCTGGCCTTGTTTCTGAGTGAAATAAGTGTAGTGCGGTTATAGTACACATCTTTTTGAAACCTTCTTGGCAGATTTGATTGAAGCTGACACAGGCTTTCACAATGGATGGAAAAATTCAGTTAATTCAGCTCTTGTGATGGTAAGAAGCCAGGTAGAAGAGAGATTCTAATTAGAGAGATTTTCCTTAGAGGGAAAGATCTCATGAAGCCTGTATTAGGCATCAGGAAATCAATAAAAAGAGAATATTTAGAGATGTCTGGACCTGGGAGATGCTTTAGTCTGAGTTCATGTTGTCTTGGACCTCCCAAGAAATCCCCTTGGACCTGTGGAAATCCAGGCTGCCCTGGATTTATCTGCAGGTCCCAGAGCACGGCTTTCTTCAGTGGCTGGACAGATTCCTTGAGGATTTGGAGGCCTTCAGTACCAGAAGTATAAAATTATGACAGAGCAGAAGCTGAACGTGTAGGAGCTTGGAAAGCTGTGTGCTATTTAAGATTGAGGGTAAAAGACCACAACCAAAGCTAAAAAGATATTTAAAAGAAGATGAATACCCCAGGCCAAACCTGAAAGTGTGAAGGAAATTTTAGGCCCTTAAAGTGTGAGATTTAAATGATTTCTTGCAAAAAAACTCTTCCGAGACAGAAGTGTAAATCTATGCAAGAGTAACTCAGAATCCAGAAGCCCTGTCAGTTTAAAGAATGCACATATATAAGTGCTCAATTTTAACACTCTAACAGTGTTAGTCCATTATTTTGTATATCCAGACAATCCTGTAGCTTCTCTGCTTTATCAACCAACATATGGTTAGTTATCATATGGTTAACAATTGTTCTAATATTTAATTTTTATATAATTTAGGTATTTATAGAATAGCAAATATCATAACTGCTAAATGCAGTGAGCTGACCTCCGGAGAATCTGAATCTCAATTCTGGCTGCACAACTAACGAAGGATTTTTCAGAGCCGATGTCTTTGTCCTTAGGACAAATGTCTGTATTTGACAAAGTTCGTTTTTGGTTTAATTTCCAGCCCTGCACTAGAGCTGGAATCCTTGATCCTGATTCTGCCAAGCACTGAGCTCACTGTTCTGCTGTTGTCACCGGTGAGAGCCGAGGGCACTCGCGCCTGGCAGGAACTGGCACTTTGATGGCAAGCAGGGATATTGCAAAGCAGGATTAAAGTGCACTTGCTGACAGAGCTGTTTGAAGAAGATTTCAGAGCACCTGCCCATGCTGTGCCTGACTCTAGACTTTGCTATCAGCCCCTCAACCTCATTAGCGCCAAATTCATTCTCAAAATTAAATAAATAAGAGCCTTTGACAGCCCTATTTATTTTCTGCAGCATGCCTAAGATATTCCCAAATAATAAAACATAACATCTTGGTCTTCTTTCTCCCAAGGGCAACTTAAGGAATAGATTAGTTCTGGATGCTTTGCCCCAGAACAAAAGAGAAAGGATAAAACATTAAAAATGCCTGAAGTTTCTTTAATTTTCGCTAAAACATTGTTTGTGGTTCTTTCCCAAACCAAGAAAGCAGGCAAAAAACAAAGTAAAATTCATGGATTGAGGGTTTTCCTGTTCTGAGAGTCTTTTACCTTCTCTATATTTTGGTGATAACTATTATCATATCAAATCAAAATGGGAGAACAATGCACCCTGTGCGATTGGAATAAGTCCTTTGGACTTATCTTTCAATAAAAAGTTATTTCTTTGCACTTGGGGTGAATTCACATTTCTAGAGGCAGAGAGCATTGATGAGGTAATTTGCTTTCTATAAAAACTTTCAAGATTGAGAAGAAACCTTGCCATAATAAATGAAGCTGTGAGCAGAAAAGAAATGGAGGAAAAAGGAAACATGGAAAACTGAAAAACTGTAATTTTGGAAAGTCTCTACTTTCCTGTAATGATGAATTGCATTCATTTTGAATTAAAATTTCATAGGCACAGGAT
Source organism: Irena cyanogastra (assembly GCA_013397155.1). Classification (NCBI taxonomy): domain Eukaryota; kingdom Metazoa; phylum Chordata; class Aves; order Passeriformes; family Irenidae; genus Irena; species Irena cyanogastra. The sequence goes on along the minus strand of VWZV01004868.1, from coordinate 578,625 downwards.
TTTTGGTAAAAGACTACCTGAAGACTTTTATTTTGGTATAACAGGGAGTCAATTCCACTGACAACACAGAAACAGCATACTTTGGCATGTTTTAGTGTTTCCCATTGACCTTGGGCAAGAAGGTAGGTGACTTTCCAAATTAACTTTAACATTTGCTAGCAGCTTCTCCACCCTAGCAAGAACTGCACCCTCTTTGACCTAGCATGTCACACAGCCCCCTTCCATAAAACTCTTCCAGCTTAGATTCCTACCCCAAAATCCAAAGATTTGGTGAATTCAGAACTGATTTGCTCCCATTATTTGACCATCATCCGTGTAACTTGGAAAATGTAACAATAGAAAAAATAGAACTATATAGCTCAGGGAGGGATGCATGAGGAAAACTCCAGATATAATGAAATTTGAGTTTCGTATATAAATAAAGTGCCTTAATTTACACAGGTTTTGGGGGGTTTATAGCATCTAGAAAACTATATGTAGAAAAAAATGGGTTTTTGTTTCATGACATTTCTGAAGTTTCTTGTGTGTGTGTGTGTGTGTGTGCCCACTGACTGGCTTGGCAGCTTCTGTAACATCACTGGATAACCACTAGAATCAATTTAAATCAAATTACATGCATAAATCTAATTATCTGCTATTGTTTATAGAAGCAAGCCCAGAGGGATTTAACAGACAGGAAAGCAAAGTGTGAAAAAAATGAAGGTTTGAAGTGTGTGGTTCTGTTCCACTGCCTCTCAGCTTTTCAAAAATAAAGGAAATTTTTTTTTAAAAGCCCAACAAAGCCAAAAGCCCTGAATCTCACAGTGTAAATCCTAATGTCAGACTTCTCATTGGTTCTTTTTATTTATTTTGTGCTGCAATGCAACTCAGACTAAAAATTGCAGATTCTTGAGCGGAACATTTAGAATTTGAATTTGAATAATAACATAGTTTCCCCCTTACATCTTTTTTCTTCTCCACCAAATATTTATCACGAAATAAAATGTAATTAAAAGTTTTATTTCATTAATTACCAGGAAATAAGATGATTTTGTCACGATTTTGTCACAATTTTGTCTGGTTTGAGACTTTCACAATGCTATTCTTTTTTTCATTCTGTTTTTCACTGATGTATATAATTTCAAATTCTTTATGTAATTTAGGAACATCTTGGGGATTGTCTTCTAATAGTGTAAGTCAGAAGTAAATCAATCAAAGTTAATTTAAACCAGATGCAATGGGCTTGAAAATCAAATCTTCTTCTCTACTGTATTATGTTTTAAACAAAGTTGTTGTTCTTGTTTTTAAGTATATCTGTTTATTTCATGTTTGCTCTGTGTTGATTAGATCTCTCTGGATGGCTGAGACAAGCCTGCTCACGTTGCACCAGGAGTGGTGCCTATGAGCTCAACTGATAGGAAGTGCTTCCCAGACTTGCTGAATACTGCAAATCTTTTACCAACACATTGTTGTCTGCTACAAGGCACAGCAGTTTGAGACAGAATTGCAGTTCTGATTTATAATATCTAATTAATAAATACAAATCTTAGAATGCAATAAACTCTAAGGTTTATATGGTATTCTCTTGTTTTTTGTGGGTTTTTTTTGGGGGGATAGGGTTGTGCTGTAACACCATAGCATTAATGTTTTGATAAACTGTCCTGTAAAATACACTGCTTGCCCTTCAGAGATTGCTTTGTTCCCTAATAACCTTTGAACTTTTGTCTTGTTAGGCAGACTGGTGTGTACTGCTACAAATTACAGTTCTCATAAGCTGTGCTATTCATCTGTTTAAGGAAGGAATACTTGACACAGAACTCTAACATACAGACCTTAAAAGGAGTGCAGTATTTGCATTATTTTGTTTCTTGCTGCTTAGAGGAGTAGGTGGGAGACTGACACGAGGAGAAGAAAGAGGTGGTCAGCTGCTTTGGACATGATTTCTCATTTTGAGAGTTCTCTGAACTTTGCCATTCACTCTTCCATGATATAAACAAACTTTTATTGTTCTTAAATACTTAGGTAGCTGTTAACAAAAATTAAATAAGTCATTGCTCAAAAAATGTCTGTAATGCTTCTAGCAAGGCTTTATCTTTATGACACTAACGATAATCCCTTGTGTAATTAACTGTAGAGTGGTTATGCATGCAGTATGCAGTCCATGACAAGCCTCATAGAAAATACATCAGTATTAGCCACAGGTGAATTCATTTAGAAAGATTAATGACTGCACCTGAATTTTAATGTCTGAAAAGGGATGGAACACTGAATCCTTAATTAAAAAGTTGAATGACTGGTATGGTTTGTTTAACATCGCAAATTTCACCGGGAGATTTTTATATTCAAATGAAGTCTGCAAAGGAAAACTTTCGTTAGAAAGTGGTGAAGTAGGGGTGAAAAGCAAAAATGTTTTATGTGCTTTATGTAAATTGATACATGGATCAGTACCTTTGATATGGATCAAATGAAATATAATTATGGCTCCTCTCTGTTTACAGTGAATATGGGGCAAAGAATTCTTAAGAAATGCAAGGCACTGCTATACTCCTACTGATATAAAGTTAGATGAGAAGAGCAGTAAAATTGATGAGTGATCTTATTCTTTCCTTAATGAGATGGTTTCCTCTTCATTATTATTTTACAAAGTTTTTAATGAAGAGAAAGTAACCTTGAAAAACACTGTTACAATCCCATTCCCAGAAGATGCTAAACTCACCTTTCTCAAACTCAGCTTTCAATTACAAAGTTAGTTAAAAGTAATTCAGAGAACCACCATTATCAATGAAAACAGTGCCTTTCAAAAAATTCATGCATTTTAATATTTAATAAAAAGAGAGGCTAGATTTTGAGAAGAATAAATAATTAAAGTAGAATTCTCATACCTGTTCAGAAATGCTAACATAAGGGACATCTGAATGTACTGTTACTACACTGCCTAAAATGCATCTTTAAAAACCCTCTGCTGACTGCTTTCAGTTAGTCTTTATCATGGGAAATGTATTCTAAAAACTGGAGCCCCAGTAAAGTCTATTTGAATAGCAAAATGGATCTCTTTTCAAAAGCAAGGCTGTGACGTTTTTCTACTGACCTAAATAGACACTGAAGGTCAGTTGTTTTGCTGTCTTATTTCTAACAAATGACAGTCACTCAAACTTTGTTTTTAATGAGATCCCCTTCTCTTTAACTGTAGTACCAGGTTGCAAGAAAACAAGTTTCTAAGCAAAATCAAGCCTACAAGTTCAGACAAAGATTGTCTTCCAAATAACATAATTATATTTCCCATTGCTTGCTTTTTATCCTCTCAGAAAAGGAACATAGCCTGAAAATTTTCAAATAAGAGAGAGAGGAAAAAAATGGGAAATCAAAAGTCAAGGAAGGAGTCTGAGTGACTTTTCCTGGGAAGTGTGTGTGACTACTACTCAGAGCTGTAGTAAAGCAGATTTTGATGTACTTTATCTGCAGAACAGTACCTGCTGTACTGCTTTTGCTGCCAAGCAGAAACATGGTTTTATTCCTGACCACTTTCCAAGGAAGCACACTTTTAATAAAATGTCATTAAAAAAATATGTACCTTCTACTAAATCTAGGAAAGAAGGAGGCATTTGAAAAGCTGTGTAGAGAGTGTGTGCACATGTGCTCATGTGTGTGTATTAACAATTCCACTTACTCATGTAAATGTCCTGCAGCACTTCCCCAGACACAGAAAACTAGAACATTATACACATATCACACATACATGTGTGTGGGTGTATATATATAACAGTATAAGGGTATATATAACAGTATATATAACAGTATAACTAAACCATTATCCTGTTATACATACAGCAGTATAATGGTTTTGTTTTCGGGTATATCAGCTGTTTGAATGGTCAGATGGAGAGGGATATGTATAATAAACTGCTAATATCTCTAGTTTAAGTTTAGTGCTCAGCTTGTTTGCTCCTCCAGATTTCCACAGGCTCTACTACAAAACAATTACTGGCATATGAACTGTAAATATTTTTGATACTCAGAGCTTAAATTTGTGGAATTAAACTCTGACATCAGGGATAAAAATAAAACTGGAAAGACATTTGAAACTTCAAGATCTCCTTGTCTTGATGAGTTTGATTAATTCAACTCAGCAAAAATCANTCAACTCAGCAAAAATCAACTGCAGGATACAACCTTCAGTGACTTAAAGTAATATCTTTGTTAATACCAGTTAAAATCCGTTGCTAAAGGTGTTATAACATTTGTGGCAAGAAAATGCTACCTGACAGAAGCAGGTTAAGTCTTTGGCTATCCAAACTATTTTCCGTAAAATATCTGCTGATTTGGGAAAAACCACAAAAAACATAGCAATTGTATTGAGCTCAGATACATATGCAAGTATTGCAATCCAAAGTGTTTGGAACATGACCCAAAATCAATAGGATTCCTTTTGTTGATTTCAGCAGAAGCTGGACCATTATAGCCCAGATAAATAGACTCCTGGTTCAGAAGATGTTGTGAGATTCAAGTTCCCTATTTTTAGCTTTTCAGTTTTAAGGAGGGTGGTGATTCTAAGAGACAGGACTAGAATAAGAGCCTGTCTCTTGATGTGAATTGCAGACTACATACTTTCTGTGAATTCCCTGGGCAGTAAATGAATTTTGAAGCAAAAATTTATGCTCGACAAGAAAATAAGCAAGATGAGAATTGATATGATACTAAAAGAATGGAATATGAAAAATAAAAATAACTCTCTCAAAGTTGTTCAGTTTTGCCTTGAATAAGCATTTTGATATTTCTTCTTTTATTTGGACAATTTTTTTCATTACTTTTCTGGGGAATCCATTTGCTCAGGAGAAAACAAACTCTTGGTAAACATTTACTGTACACACTGCCCCATATGGTAGTTAAGGACTACTAAGGACATAGGGACACACATCCACACATATCTCACCTTTAAAAATCAAATATTTCTGCACCCTAAGACTCTGGCTTCCTGGAAGAGGAGAGGGGTAGATGGAATAGTACATCCTGTCTCTCTTCACTCTTTGAAAATTCTACAGAAATAGCTCAGAGACTTCCTAGAAATCTGAAAGGTTTATAGTGTCCAGAAGGTGACCATCCTGTCCACTCACCAGAGGTGAAGGCAAGTGTAATCTCCTTCCCAGAAAGCACAGGGAAAAGCTCCCTAGTGTTTATGGCAGACTTTCTATTGAACTGTATCAATGTTCTGGCTCTGCTGCCAGAAGAATCAATGTTGATTCTTTTGTGACAGTCACCCTTTACAGGAATGATCTCTCCTAACATCACACTTTTAACTCAGCCCACCATATTTTTGTAGCAGAAATGCTTTTAAGTTCAAGTTAGCATTCAGTTTAATAGCTGGACAATTTCAGAACACCACAGTTCACTTTGTCCAGTAAAATAATTTTATGGGGGCATGTTGCGTAAATATAACTAAAGTGGGCCTTTGAGAGCGAAAAAGAAACAATTTTATGAAGCTTTTATCAAGTCTAGAAATCTAAAAAGTCTTGGAGAGTCGATGTCCATAATGGGGCAGGGAATAACCTCCTCAGGGTGTCTTAAGGCACACCTTAAATCCTGTTGTCATCTTGGCCAGTTTGTCATAAACCAGACACATGAAATGCGTTGGTGGACTAACCTAAACCACCTTTTTTGCTGAAAGATGTAAAAAGATGCTTTTTTTTGCCATAACAGAGCTCAGAAGCGTGTTTTGACATTATCAGGGCAATGCAAACTGGTTTTAACACAATTTAGACTTGTGTCCACAGCTGTGGTATCTAAGGGGTGTATCTGAAACAGTCTTGAGGTAATCACTCGAACAATATATAACCTCAGAGAGAGAAGTCCCAGCTAAAAGCTATTTGAAAACAATGTAGCCCACAGGGCACCCCGAGATAAGCTGATTCCCCTTTCATTACTTCTTAACCATCCATTAAAAGCTAAGCACTCTATTCTGCCCCTACTCGCACACCCTGAGGATCCTGGAGGTTTGTGTGAAGTGAATGAAAGGCACTACCCCAATCTGTCATTCAAACTACAATTACACATCCATCTTTAAGAACCCAGGGCAGAAAGAAAATACAAAATAGAGGGAAACAAGAGCTTGCTTCAGAAGGTAAGAAACAAAGAACACATGGCCCATATAGACATTTTACGTGTGTTTTCATTTCTGAAATGTTTTGTAGGCTTGGAAAAAAATTGGGTGCATAGGTTAAAGCAGTCCTTAGGCTACTTTAAGGTGCACAACCAGCATTTACTGAGCTGATCACCATCCGTTATCACTGACCTTGGCAATACCACAGGAATCCTATATTCACACGGATAAACTCCTCTCCGCAACCTCACCAACTTATTAGGGATAAACAGGCTTTACCTGAGCACCTGGCATGTGTGATCCATATCTATCTATTTTTCATTCAGCCTCCTCTTTCCACCTCTCTTTGGACAGTGATTGCTTCTCCTCCATTTCTCCTGCTGTGTGCTATGTAAGTAAGTTTTCAAGAGATCAGTTTATTCAACAGAGAAAGCTGACAGTGAATAATATCCAAAAGAGTGCAAGCTCATGTTAGCCCAATCAGTCATGACAAAGTATGTAGAAAAATAAGAAATACAAGGGACCTAACTAAGATTGGGAAAAAAAATCCTTTTGTTTGAGCTAAACTGTACAGAAGATACTGTTACCCATTTTATATTGTTCTTTACTTGATAATTGTTGGAAAAAAAAACCTGAGTGACTGATACCAAAGTGCTTTTTAAGCACCTTGTTACATATATATTTTAGTTCAGAACCTAAAGTCTAAACATGGATTTTGTTATTATTTTGAAAAAGCATAAGAAAAGCCTGTGTGTATGTATAAAAATAATATAAACTGATTAATACTCAGGATAAATAGCTGTGACTAGCACACTGACATTATATTAAAACCATCTCAGTATCATTCTTGGGCCAGACTGTACACTTGATATCAGAGAAGCTCATGGCTAGGTATTACTGAAAAATAAATTATACCTGTAAATGCTGAGATTGAAGTAAGCATTTCCAGAATAAAAATGCAATTCTTCAAAGATAAGTCACTCTTTAAGAGCACATACCTAAGAAGCGTTTAGGTTTTTCTTTTTTAAAAGCTGTTTCAGATTTAATATTTCTTCTATAATAGGATGTCTGTGGAAAAGCCAAGAAGAGTACCTACTGCTAAGCCACTTCTCATATAGTTTCCCTGTCCATTCTGTACCTTTTGTGTACCAATAAAATTAATTGCCATTTTTAGTAGAAATTGAGTATCGCATACAATAAAGAGCAACATTAGAGCACCAAAAAAGCAAAATATTATGTAAGTATTCATTACATATGCGTATATCCTGATTTCAAACATTGTAATAATTTCTTGACCAAGGCAGACTGCTGTACAGCTGTATATTTTTTGACGCCAGCAAAACTGGGATTATGCAGTTGAGGAGTTGGACCAACTAACAACAATGCTTTTGTTTATATGGTGTTAAGGTGAAATAGTCCAGTGACAACTGTATTATTATTTCTTGCCTTTTCTGCTGTCCAACTTGTGCAGTGAGCTTAGTGTGGTATCAGGTTTCACTATTTACCCTCTTCACTATCACATTGTGTCAATCTGTATAGTTATAAAACAGAATTACTTTTATTTTTTATTTTTTAAGTTGAAATCCTCTTCACAGCAAAGATGCCATGGTTACCATGTCAATCAGACATGGATAATCAAGTCCATAATAAGGGATCTCAGGTATGTTTGGTATTTGGCTGGAAGATTAAAGCTTTGAAAGTTACTGCCACTAGAACCATTGAGGAAAACAGCTGCAATATGGAACCTGGTAATTTTTTTTTAATTTATTTATTTTAAGGCTCAAGAGGAATGCATAAGGCAATGTTTGTTACTTAAAAGATGTTGGTAGATTTGATTGTCTCTCATGTACACACATTTCTATTATCTTTCAGAAAATTCCCTTTGAAAACATGATAGCAAGAGCCTGGTGTTGTTGATCAGGACTATCTGAGCACAGCACCAGGTTTGCTGTTTGCATACTGTGTTTGTCACTGCAATGTGGGACCTGTTATATTTGCAATCTTCATAGTCTACATTTTCTTTGAAAAGCAGTTAGCGGCACAACGCAATCCCAGAGCTTGGCTCGTGTTTGTTTTCATCAGAATGCAATAATCCATTCTCATAGGATGGCTGTGTGAGCCACAAAAGTCTAAATGCCATTCTTGCCTACACTCTCATTGCAGGTGCTGAAGCAGCTATTTCTCCTTTGAAAGAGCCATGAATCTGCTAGTTGTCAGCAAACTGAGATTTAGATGCTAACTTTTCCCCTTGTGTTGCTGTGTATTGATCTCTTTTATCCTAATTTCTGTTTGTTTGTTGTTCGGTTCACTGTCTCTGAGCAAGTTAATCTGTTTAGACTTTTATGTATACACATGGCTCTGGTTTAGGCTTGTGTTTGCTTTAGGGTGGTAGAAGTACAAGAGTGCTCGAGGTGTCTGTTACATGGGGCAGGCTGCCTGTTATGCACACATCCTCAGGGACACTGGAAACCCTTGGTAACTGCAGGTTCACTATTTGGGCTTTTTTCCCTTGATAGCTAGGTTTGGTAAAGCATTATTTTAAAAAACAAAAAAAGGTAAAATATTAGTAGCATGGACTTTACAGTCAGTTGGATTTATCTTTGTAGGATACCAAGAAGCCCCAGGTCATTCAGGTCATCCTCTGTCTCTCTTTGTGGGTCACTACATGACTCCTAAGTGCTCCACAACGGGTATTTTGATCCTCTGCCATCTGTGTCTCTACTCATTATTACAGAGGTATAAAACAGAAACAAAGACCAGAGAACAAGTGAACAAGTAAATAAACAGAATAGAGTGAATCCCTCAAACCAATATGGAAAAAAAATTGCTAATAATTGCTCATAAATTGATGGTAATTGCTAAAACTCATAGCAATTTGTTTGCTTTACATAAACAAATTACTAAAATATGTTGCTGTGACTTACAGGTCCCCATTTCATCTCACTCACTGAATGGTTATGGCTCCACACTTTAAAACACTGTTTATACACAATTCTGTAACAACCTCAGTGTATGACAAACTTGCATTAGCATCTCTAAATTAGTATCTGGAGCATTCACAGTCACAGAAGGTCTGTCTGGAAGGCCCCTAAGATCAATGAGAATTTTTCCATTGCTTTCAATATGCTTACTGTGAATCCCAAAGTGAAAAGTAGCTTGCGGGGAGCTGGATATTGAGCAGGCTGGTGCACACAAGTAGGAAGTGCCAGACTGTAAATTTCTGGGGAATGTTTTTGCTTACGAGCCAGAGTGATGGGTTTGGTGTGAAACTTCTGCCTTTGGTTTCCTTGACAGTCTCTCATGCAGTTGGACCTACCCAGCATTTAGCAGCAGCGACAGGGAGGGTCTGACCTCCACTCTAGCGCTTCGGCTGCCACTGTGTCACTCCACCCCACGTGAGGGAATTCTAAATTTAAAAAAAACCCTAATGCTTCTTTCATGCACTTCAGTAAGCAACTTTTCTTCTAAATGTGTAACATATGCCATGTCTATGTATTTTCTTCTCTCTCGCTGCCCTCTCTTTCCTCTCCATTCTCTAAGGGAGTTTTTAACAATTTTTCCTCTGCTGTGCATGGGAGCACCATTCAACTGGTGCTGTGTCAGTCAAAGCTCATCACTCTGCAGTCAGGCATATCAGCTTAATCCTGCTACAAAGTTCAGATTTTCTAAAAATCTGAGAACTGAGTTTGTCAGCCAACAAACAGCATCAAGTTCCTTGTTCTGCATGTTGAATGATGAAATGCCTATACTTTATTTCTTTTTCTGGCTTCTAATTTCCTAGCAGTTTGTATGCTTCTGTGATGGGAACTTCAAAAACTTTCATTAATTATTAGTAGCCCTGGTCAGAGAAATTTAGCTGGAATCGTATTCTTCTGGAATATTCAGATCTGTTATTACAGTACAAGATCAGTTCTAATTTTGTCAAAATTAACTTTCCAAAAAAGCCTGGAATACATTTCTGTCAATGTTATGGTACTCAAATATTAACAGTTTTCATTTCAAACTTTTTATGTTTGTGTTTATAAATTTATGATTTATATGATTAATGATAATGTTTATTATAACAAATATTAAAAATAAAATAACTTTTACTTGTAAGTTATTTTCAGAACACGCAGGTGTAATTACTTGTCTCTTTCTAAACTGAAAATGTTTTCATTAGACAAAATGTTCCCATGTGATCCAGGAAGCTCCAGCCTAACACTAAGCAGAGAGGACTCTAATACAAATCTCAAGGAAATGTCTTGTTGTACAGGCTGCCATATATATTTATCATGTGTCTAATATTTCCTGTTTGATCGAATATAAAGGTAGAAATATTCTGGAAATAATGCACTTGATAGAATGCATTTGCAGTTACCTTTTTTTTAATATGTGCTGTACAGTATATTGTGGATCATAAAAAGAATGCAAATTAAACGAATTAGTTTAATGTCAAAGTTTAGTTTAGAACAAAGTCAAATGCCTTTTACTGCAAAACCCAGGTAGCCAGCAAATGCATTCAAAGATCTAAAAATATCCCAAGACTCTCAGCATTTCTCAACCTGTTTTGCAGTGTAATTTTTTTAAATGAAGTATTCCAGTGCAAAAGTGTAAATACAAACACAAGCACACATTCACACTCTACAAACACTAAATCTTACATTATATGCAATGAAGTTTAAACAGCATCTCTCTTTAAAAAAAAAATGGGAAAAAAAGTTAATATCCATCATTAAAAATACATAAGAAAACAAAATATAGAAGAAATATACAACTCAAAAACATGTAGCAGAAGTTTCAGGAAATCAGTTTCTTTATTGGAATGCATAGGTAACTTCTATGTCTTTCTCAGCTTACTCTTGAATATCCTGTGTGATGCACTCTATCAAACTTGCTACAAATTGCTTTTAAACATGGGCTTCTAACAGTGACAGGGTTGTCCACATCCCTAAACTCAAAATTCATGCAAACATTGGTTGTTAATTCAATAAATGTGAGGCCTGCAAAACAGCACAAGCCCCAGCTCTAATTTCCTGCACATTCACCCTTCTCAGAACCAACTGTGGTGAATTTCAGTGCTTCAGACTAAAATTAAAAAATTCAAATCTTGACAATCACAGCCTTTTTTGCAGTTTTAATGCAGGTCCAATTCAAAATTCAGGTTCTGTTTCATGGCTGACCACTGACTTGAGTGAGCCTCCTTGAAAAGCTTTGTGCTGTCCTCTGCTAAGTGTTCTTTGGCACACAAAAAGCAAAGGGTGAGAAAGTAAGGTAAAATCTGTTTGTACTTTTTTGTTAATGGAGGTAATTATAGCTGTTTGCTAATTCCGCTGAGAGGATCCAATTCTGCTCTCTAAGGGCAGTATAAGTCCACTGAAACCATCTGAATTATTCCGAATCCATTCCAGGTAAGTGCCAGAAGAATTTGTCCCCTTGGACTACAAAGACAAAATTTTAAATGTATTAAACAGGAAATCAGAACTCCGAAAGACAAAGAGTTAATTAGTACACAGCTGAATATATAAACTAAATAAATTATCCAGGACATATTGTGCCCAAAGAAGTGGTGCCAAGCGCAGCTATTTTGAAAAGCTGTCAGATGGAGGCGTTTGGTGGTTTGCATAGCAGATAGAGACTGCTGAATGCCTCCCTCGAGCCTGACACCATTGATGCTGTGTAACCTTAATTGCAATCTGATTCCAAACCCTTCTCTCCCTTTTGCTGCTGGCAGTCACGTCCACCTGAGAGTGGACAAAACTCCAGATGCAGTAACTTAAAGCTGTAACCTCCCTCCCTGAACTGATACGTGATAGGAATGCTTAATACTGAAATTGCTTGGAAAGATTAAAATAGCACTTGTCATTTCTCTTCAGAAAAAGAAAATAAACCTGATTTTCCAAGCTGAATGAGGCCTAGTATAATTATGTGACAGAGCAAATACCAGACACACAGCACCAAAGCAAACTGTCTAAAGCATAAAAGCCAAACAAAACATCCAAGTCTGTCTACTTTTCTCCTCATTTCTGTTGAAATAGTTGACACGTATGCATAACCAACCATACTTGGCACATCTGCATTCAGAGGCCAATTGTCTCTCTCAAAATAATTCTGATACTAATTGAGAAAATGATCAAGTCTAAGACATACATACCAATGACATGAGTCAGCAAAAAATACATCCAGCTGTTCTGCCCTTGACAGAGTCCTGGGGCTTACACACTGCAAAACTCCATCTTCTTTTTCTTTTTTTTTTTTTTCTTATTTTCTTCGAGAAGCATGGGTCACAGTTTCATTTTGTCCTTCTGATCATTAACTTCAAGGATAAGAAGAATGAATCTCAAAAGAATTAGTTTTGAGTTAAGTTCAGTGACTCCTAGTCTTTGTACCTCTCTCAGCTGTGGAACTGATCCTTTTCTACTCACCTCTGTGCTGCCAGTGTCTCCCTGCTCTGCTTCTCCCAACTTCTGCCCTTTTACCAGTGCTTTCACATTATGTTACCTAAAATCTTTAGGGTTTCTCGTGCTTCCTTAGCATGTATTCAGCATTTTGCTCTGCTTTGAAGAAAATGCAACAGAAGGAGGAGGAAGATAGGGGATGGTCAGGAACCTTAGATATTCAAAAGATGCTCTTGAAAAAATTCCTTCTCAGGGTTCATATTTTCTATGTTGTACTCAGAATTATATTAATAAAAAAAGAAAATTGATAGGTTGCCATTACGTCCTGTAAGAACTACAAGAACAGATCTGGAAGTATCCTTTTTCCTTTTTTTTCATAAAAGGAATTAATTATTATCATGTTTTGTATTGCTTTTAAATGTTAATGCAATTCATAGTCAATAGTCTTTTGTTAACTGCAAACCAGTATATGGTGCAGTATTTCTCGTGTAAATTGGTGTTTTCACTGCACTATTATCCCTGGTTCTGGCAGTCACTGATAGGAAACTACATCTGCAGATGTCTTATTTACCTCTGATGACAATATATATACCACTACTAACATATAGGCTGCATTCTTAGGTGCTGTAAATTGAATTAATGCTCTTGAAGCAGCAGATCACTAGAACTATTCATTTATTTTAACAAGCATATAATTAATGTATTCATTTCCCTATTCATGGTCAGTTAGGTATTTCTGTTTTCTCAGTAAATTGAGGTATCACACGTAAGATGCACACTTTCTGAGGCCTTCATCCCATGTATTTCTTTATGTGTAAAGACAGTGTTTTTTCTGTAAGGACATGCATTTTCTGCAAGTGACAGGGATGAAACAGAGCTTTTTATAATATTATCAAAATCAGATGAGCTCAGAAAGAGGAAATGCCCTTTCTCATAGACAGGACTTGACAGAGGGAAAATTGGTGGTTTCCAGAAGTGAGGTGCATGACTGAAGTCAGACAGTTACTTAGGTCTCATTACGTGTGGTTAATTTGGCTAAGAATAGACACAATCAAACCAGACATCAATGTCTTAAAAGCCACTCATGGGATAAACAACAGCTTCTTGCTTTAAGCCACTTAATTTTTGCCATCAAATTAATATTTTATTATTCCTTTGAGCCCCAGACATGGTCTTTATGGTTTTAATATGTGCAGCACACCATATACACAAATTCTAAATAGTGTCTTGCAAGTCCATTGAGAAAAGGTTCTGGAACTAAATATTTTTATTTCCAGCAGAAGTAATTAACTGTGTATAATGTTGTAATAGTTTATTTTAAATGAAACTGCACAAGAGAATAAAAGTATAAATAAATTCAATTTCTGCATTGCTTGTCTATAACATTGGCTTCTGTTGTCATCTCTAAATATCTTTTTTAAAACTGTTGATTGAGTATCCTGCTGGTAAGTATAAATTTTATAGCCTAAACCATCCCATATTTCACACAAAAGACTTCATAAAGGAGAAAGATTTATCATTTTTTTCACCGATCTCAAAATTATCAATTACTTTTCATATAAATTTTTGCATCATTTACTGAGAAGGTATTCATGGCTTTATAGACTCTTTTTTCATTAGTCATACAGAAGTAAAAGATTTATGAAGTCAAATGTTTTTTATCATGGTCTGATTCATACAAGCACGCTGGTTAAAACTGGTGATGCTTCAGACAAAATAAATGTTCACAGTAATGAATTTATACATTTTAATAATGCAGAAGAGGTGAATTAAGAAATAGGGTGACATGAATACATAGAAAAAGCCAGATTAATGTGGGCCAACATTTTCAGAAAGGACTTTCATTAATTAATTATACCTTCTCATTTGTGTAATACCTGGGTATTTTTTCTGTATTATTGGGAAAAAAAGCCAACTCCAGCCACATTTTGAGCCATGATTACACCAAACAAGCAGAAAAGTAATAAATTGTTTGTCAGAAATGGCTAGAACCTGTCAATAGTAACCCACAAAAGAGACTTAAAATTCTTTCATATTTAATACAAATCAGGGACCACGTAACTAGCAACTTGTAAGCACTGTAGGATTACAACTGCTCTTACGCTAAGTTTATGTACATTTTGGGAAGTTTTCTGCACAGCTCCCAGGGCGTGTTCACTGATGTTGGTACACTGTGAATGATTTAGTCAGGTCGGTTTTAATAACACAAATGGGATTCCTTTATGCCTCTGTAATATGTGCTTCTGTAATAATAAGCCTTTAACTGGAATTTTCCTTGGTCCATTTCTGTCTGGCTCCCAAGACATGTGCAAGGACTGTTCACAGCTTTGTACTAATATGCTTTACACAGATCATTTTACCTTAATGTGGAAGTGTACATTTTTTACAGAACACATGACAGGTAGACAGTGTTGTTTCCACAGTGTGGTTCTGCCACAAAAAGGCAGCTCCCAGACTTAGTGGTCATTAGCAAATACCTGGATTAAATTCCACACAGACGAAATCTGATTATCGACACAGCTTTCCACAAATGATGAGCAGACTGATTATAGAAAAGCACAGAGGATTACAGGAGAATGACCATAAAAAAAGAGCAGAGTTAGAGAGCTTAATCTGAGCAGAGTGGAACGGGCCAACTGCTGCCAAGTGGGGCAGGAAGGCTCCATTGCAGCACAGCAAAGTAGGCCAACAGTTTTGGCAGTGGGAAAAGGAGCACGAGCCAAGTCTATCAGGAGGAAAAGAAGAGCTGGGAAGAACTGTTCCTTTGATGAGGAGTGGAATGAGCCAGCCTTTTTTAAAGAGAGAATCAGACCATACTCAGCAGAGGAGAGAATTGTATAGCAACAGCACTTGAAAAGCCTGAAATCAATATTACTTGATTGGAAAGAACTGTAAGTATTATGCCAGAAGAAGCAGCTTTAGGTTGGAAACAGAGTCAAAACCCATGAAGTACTCCATGTAAAACATCTTGACATGCAGGCAGCCTGCTAGAGGGAAAGTGGCTGATGGCACAGCTTAGAGAGCTTGTGGAAATGTGTGTTGATCTTGCTAATGGCAGCAAGATCAGTGATTCAACAAGTGTCTCGCATGGCATTTGCTTCCCATCCATATATCTGCCCTCTCCTCTGCCTTCCAATGACACATTGAGAAGAGACAGGTAATCACAGAATTTTTGAGGAATGATTTTGAGGGAAATGCAATTCTTTCCATTCATTGCAAAGTATGATGCAAAAGTGAAGTGAGGGGATTGCTGTTACTGTTTAGTCACAGACAAATGGGACCAAGTAGTAAAAGTTTAAAGCCATTTTTTAATGTACGTTAAAGCAAATATTTTCCATTTTATACCTCAGAAGTTTTCACTGAAGCAACAGCTGACTCTTTCCTTTAAATGTTGAATAGCAAATCAGAGACAAGCAGATTTCTCTGAATACGTGTTGGGGAGATGCATCATGCTTCCTGGAAGAGAATAACAATCCATGTAACAACAGTCTTTGTGCTTTAGTTTAAATATCTTTTATTTTGTTTTCACTCTTCCTATGATGATTGTCAGTTTAAAAGACAGCAATCAGTTCATAAAGCCACCATGAAGCATGGCCCAGAGCTGTCAGTGGCATCCTCAAGGTATGTGGAGTGGTCATTGTGGCCAGAAGTCCACTGGAGTATCTTATCAATGCAAAGTAGAAGCTGGGAACTTAGAGGTTAATGTCTAAAAAATAAAAACATAATAATAACCTTATGTTATTACCATTTCTAAATTGTTTTTTTTTAGCTTGCACTTTATTCTCGCAAATCCCTTTGGAATGATAAATGGTGGATGTTTTCCTACTTCTTCCTCTCCCAAAGCTCAATCCATGGTTGTGGTAATGATTAATCCTTGAGTATTCATTAGCCTTTCTGCATAATCCTGATCTAGGAATGACAGTAAGGAGGATTCCTTATAATAGAGTGATGTAATACTCTGGGAAATTAGACACTAAGTGCTCCAGTACAATAATGTTACATTAAAGAGATAATCACAAGAGGAAAAAGTCTTGCAGTGTCACAGCATGCCTCAGAAAGTCTCTGGGTTATAGAATCAAAGTGTTTTCTACAATGCCCTGCCCATGTCAAGCTTTAATAAGGCATCTCATCATGACATTAGAAAAATCAGACTGAGTATGCATTATTGTAGTAGCTTCAAGCCAGAACTGCAAATCCTGGTTGTGTCAGATAACCCTTGTCTTAAAAAAAAAAAAAAAAAGTCTTTTTTAATTCTCCAGGGACTGTCTATTATAGGCAAATCACTTTCAAGAAATGAGCTACAATTTGTGGTAAATTAACATTCCTGAGAGTGCATAGGAGCTGAATTTCTGCCAGAGAATGAAGTTGCTCTAGAGGCTTACATGTGATGATGAACTGTAGCATCCAGGCAAGCATCTGATCAGGATTCATTTTGGCCCATGTGTAAAAATAACAGTGAAGCCATAACAAAAGTCTCAAAAATGTATGTGTGAAAGCCTATATGAAAAAAAGCCCAACAACTTCCCTCAACTATGTACAGCAATTAGTAACATAAAAGATGCAAAAGAATTGAAATATCACTTAGTATAATGTTTAATAGAATATAAGCAAGCAGAGAGCACTGGGAGTAAATCAAGAAAGATGATAATATGTAGAATGCCCTTATGCTATCTCAATTTAAGTCTAGCCTGAAACTTTTCTATCTGCATCAACTATTCAGGTTTAGCTTCCTCTTTTCCCATTTTAGAAAGGACTTTGAACTTCCTGCTTGATGTTAAAAGCAATACATAAATTGAAACTCTATTATACATCAGAGCAGATAAAGATATTTCAAATGCTAAGAAAAACTTTCAAATGAGACACATTACAGCTGGAAATGCAAACCACATTAATCCAAGGAGTTTTGGAGGTTTACTTCTGCCAAAGGAAGAGAGAAGTCAAGAGTGACATTCTAAAGAATGTAGGAAGGAATATGGAACAAAATCATAGAGGATAGTAAACTAGCTGAATAACAAATGAAAGCACACACTGTCTCATGAGTCCAGGAGACCAGGCAGAAAGCCAGCAAATATGGTTGCAATATTAAAAGAAGGCATGAAAATCATCAAGCAAATTATAGACATATTAAATGTCTGTATGTGGGGAGAAAAGGGGCAAAAGTCAGTGGCAGAGAGTCATTGGATGGTTATATTTTACAGCACACACAGAACACTCAGGGTTTGTCACAGTTCACACAGGGCAGTAATGAGGGCATCCTAAATATTAGATAAAATCTGGCCATGTTGGACTCAATGTACATTTTGACATTGATTCTAAGAGAGCCAAGATTTCCTTCATTAAGGGAGGACTTTAATACCCACCTCAATAAGGTAGGCAAAAGGAGTATTTCATTTTGTAGAGGGCAAACTTGGACTCCAGTAGACAAAAGGTCATATTCTTTTAAGCTTTGTTGCCTCTGTGAGGTCTAGAGACTGAATTTTAACAGCCTTGTGTCTAGCATGTAGAATAAGATCTCAAGACAAGATTAAAGTGTTCAGCTTTTCACTAGGATATTCAGGTGGAATTAGTTAGGTAACAAATCAAGAGCACTATTTCCAGCTAAGCCAACAGGAGTAATCTTACACTACACATTGAAAAAAACTTGGGCTTCCCCACATGTGCCTAGTCAAAAAACCCACTTAATGATTTTGAGGTTTTTCTAGCAAAAACTCTGTGAATAACTGAGAGATAACTGCCTAATTAGCTCAGGCATGGCACAACACAAGCACAGTCACACAGCATTGTTTCAGATCAGAAGACTCTCACAGTCCACTAGGAGAAATGCCAGAGGACACATTCATCAGGTCCCCAGCATACAGATGAGGAATACCTTAGGAAATACAAAGTAAAGCAGTCTGTAAGCCAGCCCTTCAAACTCCAGGTAAGAGGGAAACAACTCATAGGCATAAGCATTTGTTTGTATCCCTTGAATGAACTGTGCATGACTTTTTGTCATTAAAGAGGCGTTGGAGGACTTGTTGAATGCATATTAAACAATTATTGACAAAAAAACCTCTGAAATAAATACTGGAAGTACATCCTAGAACACTTACCCCTTTTCACAGCTGAATGCCTTGCTAAAATTGAGAGCTATGTACTATCTTTCCTTCTTCCTGCTGATGAAGCTACTCTTGCTTTATTTGCTATTTTTATTATCATACTATGTTATCAAGAAAGAAGGTGTGTATTAATTCCAGAAAGTCTGGTGACTCACTCATTGTGGTGATTATGGCTTGTAAGCCTCCTGATGTGTGGAAATGAATAGTTCCCAGAAACTTAAGTGCTTCCTTGTCTAGTTTTTGGTTTCTGGTGGTGCTTGGAGAGATTTCCCACTTCCCAGAGCTCTCCGAAGAATGTGGACAATGCATCTCTGTATACACTTAAAGATGTGCCAGGTAGGGGGGAAAAAAAAATAAAGTGCTTTTTTGGCATATAAGACCAGAAATCATAAGGGGATGTAAGGATTATTGGACCCTAAACCTTAACTAAGTCTCGTTTTCAGTGAGTAAGGCATATACAAACATTCACTTTGCAACTGGTCGGAATATCAAAGTGCTCCAGACCCTTGTTTCAGCCAGCTGGAAGCTCACTCTGCTTTCCCTAAACCAAGGATTACATAAGCACTCTATTTCATCCAAAATCACCAAAGCTTCAGCTGCTGAAACCTTAGCTAAAAGCTCACCAAACTTTGCCTGAAAGTAAAGGAGCAGTAACAAGATCTGTCCCATTACCTGAGCTGCAGCTGCCAGGCTGGAGCTGGAGCTGGATGCAGGAAGGATTTCTGTGCATGCCTCCAACTTCTTGGACCTATTTCTACAAAATGTGCTTTTGATCTCCCAGATCTCCCAAGGTTTTTGATTTATGAACTAACCCTCCATCTTCCTTGCTGTGGGACTTTCCTCATGACTATTTGTCCTGGAGTCTGGCAGTCTTTCCCTAGGCAGCTTGTGCATGAATTATTACAATGTTCCTAATGCAGGGATCAACAAAACACCCTGTCTTATTAAAACCAAGATTTTCAAAATTATTATTTATGTATAGAGTTGCCTACTAAGATGTTGGTTTTAGTTACAGTGTTTGTTATATTTCATACATTCCATTTTCTGTTTTTGTATCAGCCAGGGACCTTTCTTGGAACGTTCACAAGAAAGAAATTCAAATAGCAAGCAAAATTATGTATTTCAAATAATTTTGGAGTTGTTGAGCAGCTACAGTTTTAAGGTTGAATATCCATACACCATTGAGCCAGACTAGAGTAAATATCACTCTGGAACCAAAAATACTTTTTTTGTCCCCTACTGGAAAAAAACCCCAATTCTATTATCAGCCTAAGTTTCTGACTTAGATTTACGTAAAATTAAGTTGGATGCATTTTTCCACATTTCTAATTGTTTCTTCATCTTTAAGTATTATAATTAGAGCTGTATTACAGATGGGGGAGATAAAAAGGTTAAGTACCAATACATTAAAAATAAAAAAATAATAAAAAAAAAAAGCTCAAAACACTTCTCAAATATGTAGAGCACAGGTTATATGAAAGTAATTGGTATAAAAGTTTTAATTATGTTA
This sequence comes from Irena cyanogastra, assembly GCA_013397155.1. NCBI lineage: Eukaryota > Metazoa > Chordata > Aves > Passeriformes > Irenidae > Irena > Irena cyanogastra. The sequence continues at coordinate 558,567 of VWZV01004868.1, read as the reverse complement.
GCATTGGCCAGACTACATAATTCACCTTAAGCTGAACCATTCAAATCTTGCACTCTGAGTCTGACCGTGGGTGAGCGAGGGTCAGTGCACATACAACACAGAAATAGCCAGTCAATCAGCTGCATTCAGCAAGTAATTATGTAAGGTGTTTCATCCTCTCTGCCTCCCCACATCTCTGCTAGTGAGCTCAGTCTGGGAGCTGCCCTTGCCCTCTGCAGCCCAGCTGCCACCTGCCCTGGCCGTGCAGGGGCCAAGGGAAACGCGCCCTGCAAAGGGGAACTCTCCAGGGCACTCCGGGGTCTCTCCTTTTAAGTGTCCCCAGTTGCTGCCAGAAAAAACAAAGTGAGAGAGAGAGAGATGCATAAGCCAGAATAATACAAGGCTGATGATCATAATCAATGCCTGGTTCTTGAAATTCAAGTAGTTAGATATAGAATTTGCTCATTTTCTCCTGTAGATAGTCATTTAGCTCCAATGTGCTAAAAGCTGAGAGGTATTATCACAGAAAATCAGTCAAAGAACACAACATATTTTATTGTTTAAAAAATCACAATATGTCTCATAAAAGAATAACATTTTTAAACATAAGGGTCTGTGAAATACATAAAGTAGCTGAAAAAAATGCTTCGTTGGGATTCATTCATTGAATGGGTTGGCAGCCTAATACATCAAAGCAAGGCAAGTCTCCTGAGAACAAGATTTGGTTTCACTGATCCTAAAGCACCCATTCCTTTAGGAAACAATCTGAAGAAAAAAAGTCCTGAGTGCACAGTACTATTTTTGTAAAATATATCCTACAATTGTATGTATAGAAAAATACGTAGATATCAAAAAGTTACAATAAATCAACAAACAAACAAACAAACAAACAACAAAAGAGCAGAACAGAGAAATGCATATTTAAAAACTAAAGGTAATATTTGATAAATACAGAAGCATAGGTGGGCTACTCCCTGGTGGAGAGTAATTATCAGCAACAAGCAATGCTGTTATGTTTAATTCCCAGTTGTGCCTTTAAATATTTACACCACTGTTTTAGTAACCCTTCTACTGTTAAAAGCTCTGCTGATCTGAATGGTGGTAAGGATTCAAAATTAGCAAGATTTTGGTTGTTTGAGAAAAAACTACTTACAGCATCCAGTTAGGAATTGCTTCTCCATTGCTTTTATATTCTCCTTTCTTTTTTTTTCCCCTAATAAATGGCTCACAAACAGTGGGTATATTAGACAAAAGTGATTAGGCCTAAACAGTTTTTAAAAGGAATCCATTAAAAACCTTTTTTGTAGCTGTTATCATTTACTGTGGACTGTTTAGAGACTGCATTATGAGGACCTGTGAAAGTTATAAAGCCTGTGTTCCAGGAAAATGCACACAAGCATGGGAATAATTTGAACATTGTGTATATAAGCAATCAGTCCTTCCAAGATCAAGCCATAAATGTGCACAATTAAGAATTTGCCAGGATCTATAACCTGGTGTAGTCCTGTAGTCTAATACAAATGTTCTTTTTCAATTTTGTCTAGTTCAGACTGAAAAGAATATACTTAAAAATCAGTTATTTGAAGAAAAAGCCATTAAATTAGAATCTTTCCTTGAAAAGCATTATTAATAGAAAAAAAAAGTAATAAATCTAAAACAAGTTTCATCTGAAGAAAAATTAAAATAATTAAAATTAAATTTTGGACCTGATATGCAATAGGAAAAAAAGTGATTCTCACAGACTGAAAATTAGTTTTGTCTCCTATGGAAAGTATATAGCCATCCTTCTCCTTCAGTATCTTCAGCCCTTGCATCATGCAGCACTTTTTAGTGTTGTTCTAGCATTTGGCAATTCCAAAATTCTCTAGAATTCTCTCTATATCTTCATTCCTCCCAGTTCCTCTAATTCAGGAAACAGTTGTGGAAGAACAGAGGACACATATCAGACTCTAACTAATGAAAATAGTTAAATAAAGTGTTAACATTTGCACTCCTTTATCAGTAGTTCCAAAATGAGATAGTAAATAAAGTTGCAGCCTAATTAAACCATATTCATGTTATCTTATCTATTTCTTCCCAAGTGTCCTAGACAGCTGCACCTTACAAAACAGATATCAGAAATGCCTAAGGACTAAATTGTCATTAGGGAGGTGCTATTAAGCATGCATCTTCTTGTATGTCATATAAAACGCCTTTAAAATTCAATTTTACTGCTCCTTTTGTAGCAAAGTACAAGCAAGGTGCTATAGAATAAAATGGTAAAGCAGAATAAAAATATATTGCAACAAACATGCTAGCAGGAGATGCTATGACAATTTCTGCAATGACAAAAGCAAGGGAGTCCCACATGGAATGCCATTATTTCTGTCTTATCATCTCTCAGTGAGATACCACAAGTCCCAGCATATTAGGGTTTTTCTTATCTTCCCACTCAAGCAGTCATATGCCCATATCAGAGTCCCAAATTTCACTCTAAAACAGAAATGTCCTTGCACTCATTTTGGGGTGTGAATTGATTCATGACTCTTCTCAGCTTGTGTTGCTAGTACAGTTTCTAACCTGCTTTAATATCATTATCTAATAGCAATAAGGGATTTCAATAGCACAAGCAACAGCTCAGAAGTGTAACTAGCTCACACAACAGAAATTTACTGGGGAAAAAAAGCTGTATTTCAAGCACTTACCATGGTTGTTGTTTCAAAAACCTGTGACTAGCACCTTATTTCATCCCCAAACGTGTCATTTTGCCTCATTCATCAAAAGCACTTACTTCAGTCTCAGGCAGCTGCAAAACCATTTGAGGTTATCTTGCCAGAGAAGGAGCCTTCACATCCTGCTTGACTTAAAAAGCACCTTTGCTCTTTACATACCGGAAGGTAAATACACTATAAAAATGCCAAGGCCTACCACAGTTCAGATATTTGAGAGCCTCATGAAGAAAAGGGACACAGAGAACCTTAGTAGATGCTGCCCATGAACTTTTCAAAGAATGCAAGAACATAATTCTTGCGTCTCTGAGGTGAGCAAGTCATCAGCTCACTCCTAATTCATTCCACTCTTAACAAGCTTATAGAGCAAAGCACTACAGAGAAATGTGTGCTTTAAAGAGAGACCAACAGCAGCCCCACTCCCCAGCCGTGCTGTGAATCTTCTCGGGGGACGAGAGCTGTGCATGGTGCCGTGTAGCATTTATTATTAACAGTAAGTGGCAGCAGTAATATAATTAAAAATTCCTTTCATTTCTTTCACTTTGCAAAGCAAAGGATGAACAGATTTGAACAATGTTCCTAAGGATAAAGCAAATAGCCAGTCAGGCTCCAGAGGTAGCACCTTCCCAGCGAATGCTATTCCATGTTGAGATCTCCCTGTCCATGAAGACAGGGGTTCCTACCAGAAACAATAACAGATGCTTACATTTACCAGCATTAGCAGATGCCCCTTTATTAAAGACAGCATCGGAATGAACTCCCCTAGTTTGAATTTCATAAAGTTTGTTAAGGAAACATTTTTGAAAACAGAGAGAGAAACTGTATTTAATGATGTTCACATGTTTCCCCAAAGAATGAAAGCTGATATGTGTAGGCGTCGAAAGCATTACATTCTAATTTCATTACAGTGGGGGATGGTACCCAGAAAAAGCACAAAAGTAAATGCTGTTGACCTCCCTGACAAGAGGCTGAAAAGGAACCTGCTCTGGGAAGCCAAGACTTTTTGCCTCTGTAACAACTGGGTAGGTAATGGCTGTCTTGGAAAATGTATGGTGTCATTTTATTTATAGCAGATGTCCTCTAAAATCAAACAGTTTTGCTTTATGCTCCACAAATCTTATGGATAATTGTACAATGTAACGTGGAGGCTCAGTAATGCTACAAATAGCAACATTATTTTCTAAAATTGATTATGAACAAAAAGAGAAAAAAAAAGTCCTGATACTGATCTAAGGCTTGAAGATAAAAGGTTAATCAAAACAAGACTTTTGCCTGTGCTTTCTAGAAACTTGTTTTAAGTGGAAAAGGTAAAAGTTGAAACTTTGTATGGAGCCCACTAATTAAATTATCATTTACCCCAAATGAGTCTTGCAGCTCCAATAAAGATGATCAGATGCCAAAATAAGCTTCAAGTAGCACAAGTAGTTATGGTCATAGACCTATAACCCAAGAGTTTATTTTGGATATGTCACTTTTTGTTCAAGCATAGCCCTACTTGCATCTCTTGCTCTACCTAAGTGAAACAAGTTCAAATGATCAATTCCATTTTTTTAGTGGAAATCATGATAAACTTCTTGTTCACTTCAGCTATAGTGTTTTTTTTCCTGAGAAGGCATTGATGAGCTACATATTGCAGAAACTGCATCATCTCAAACCAATTAAAAGAATCAAGAACAATTAAACCAGATGTAATCCCATGCAAAAGTTTTATCAATACAGAGGATGATTAAAGAGGAAGCATCACCTTTAATATCAAAACTTTAATTTCCCATGTTAACCTCCTTCCAGTTTCAAAGATAATGCTTGAAGCCCTTGGATGTGAACGAAACCACTGTTGATGGGGTGTTTACTTCCTTCATTTTTCCCCTAATTAGCAAAGTTGAAGGTGGAAATAAATGAATTTTTTGAAAGTAAAATAGAAATGGACAGACACTGTACATCTGTGAATTCTCTGTTCATTATGCATGGTTCGTAAGAATGCATATTTCAAAAAGAAAGCCATTAAAGTAATTCTGCTGTTCTGTTTTGCAGGTCTTCATGACAGTTTAAGTAATAAAATGGTTTCATCTCTCTGGATTGCAAAAAAACGAAACCCCTGACAAGGACAAGACATTGGCAGAATTCGTAATAATATATTTTTACTTATGTCATATATTTGTAACTTCAAGGACATGATTTGCAATGACCCTATTGTAATGTTGCATAGGCATTGTTCTACATTGATTTGCATTAATATCTACAGAAGAGTTTTACTCTCCTAGTACTGCTTCAGAGTATATGCTTGTCATTAAAATTCCAGTCACAGATGTGGGTTAAAATATCTCTAACCTTTACAAATGTATTATGTGCCACTACTGACATAGCTTTTATTGCAGATAAAATCTATAACAAATCCTGTGTGTGACAGGAGAGGAACATGATTTTGTATTAAACTCAGATGATAGAGATGCATTCCTTGCTTGTACTTTTAAAATGCTTTGGATATAGTAACAATGAGTTAGGCTTTCAACTCCATTGCTGTTAGAAAGCCATTACATCTATTATTTTTTTTTTTTCTGCTTTGGTACTTTAATAAATTCTTCTTAAACTGTCTTCAGGAGAGGACATAAAAGAGTGGAAATATTTCAACTCACTTCCAATCTTGGTTGAATACATCAGAAGTAAACAAGAAATCAGTTTATTAGGATGGACTATGTAACATCCATCATTGAAAATCTTTTACAACCTGCATTGAACACAGACCACGATCCTCTACTTCTGTTTCCTAACTTCAATTTGTATTCATGTCTAAAAGAGTCTCACATTAATGTATTTATTTCCCAAGTACTTTTTGCACATTCCACTGATAAAATTGTATTTTGAACATCACCTGACTTGTCCATACATGCTCTAGGAAGTTAGTGCTGTCCCTATTGTTTCAATCACAGTAGTGCAATCCTGGATATTTTTAAACAAGAAGGTCTCCTCAGTTCGCAAAGTGAAGGCATGTGTTGAAACCAGTGTTTAACAGACATTATTCCCCAAAACTTATTTATTTTTTCTTCAACAACACTATCCTTCCTGCTTATATCAACTGGGTCTGATTTGATCCTTGTGGCAAAAAAATTATTTCCACTGGATGAGGGGAGAGCTTCCTTTGGTAGTTACATGGGCGTAGCTAACACCAAAATCTTACAACCAGATCCAGGACTGTAACTTTGTCCTTAAGAGAGGTGAAGCTGTTGTTGTGCATCTGGAGGAGATGCATTGTGATGTTAAACACACTTTAGGATGAGCCTGTCCTAAGGAGCATAGTACAGTGTGGTCATTCATTTCACAGCAGAGTTGGGATCTGTGTCAGAGCATTAATGCATTATCCATATGTTTATATAAATACAAAAGCTTACTAGTTTTTATTCTGTTTTTAAAGGAAAGGAGGTCACACCAAATGATTGCTGTCGCTTCATCTGTCAGGGTGGATTCACAAAATATATCTGAATCTCATATTTACTGGTGGAAAGAGCAATATCTGTGTTAGTAGATTACCTTTAATTCCAATGTGTTTTCTTTGGGAAAAAGAACGAGATAAGGGAGGAAATTTAACCAAATAAAAATTTATATTAAATTAATTAATTATGATTATGGCATTTTTAGTTACCACCCTAGGAACCAGAGTGTGACGTAGGGAGACAGGAAGTGTATCTAATGTGAAATCCAGTGCCAGGACTCTTCAGATCAGTCCAAATAGGTTTGTGTGCACTGGAAAAATGCTCATAAGGGACAGGGAGTATTTCACTTAGATGACGTCAGATCTCTGGATCTTGGGTTCTCAAGCACTTCTGTGTCATTGTAAAGCCCTTAGCACCTTGGATATCCAGGAGCAGTCTGGGGTTGTGGAGTAATTCATTGCACATGCAGGGAGGAATAAACTCTGAAAAGTTTACACAATTTTTTGCAGAACCTTGCAGAAGTAGTCCTTATTGACAGTAATAAAGATTGAGAGAAAATCACATAAAGTTTTGTTCATCAGTAATGCTCAGTGATGAAAGGGTGTGAGGAAGAGAACCAAAAAAAAACCCAAAGAAAAGATGGCACGGGAAGTTACAGAATTACTGAATTTAGAAAGGGATGAGGGGTGGGATTTGGCTGAGTAAGTTGAAAGCTCCCAATGTCTTTTCCCATACAGAAGAGAGGTATTTTGAAAGGGAATTCTCAGTCTGTGGTGTACCAAAGCATACGTGTGAGGTGTTGTTGCACACTGCTCACCTCTGCTGGCATGGCACAGGGCTGTGCAGAGCCCCAGGGCACTGCTGCACACCCAGCACTCGAGCAGAAAAGGTGACAGCAAGCACTCCAGCGTCCTTAACTGCCATGCCCTTCTTACTTAACCCTTCCTTCAGTGCAACAAGAATTTGTCCCAGGAGCTGGGGCCTGGATATTCGAGTGGAAGAGCCGGGATATGGCCCACCACAGAGCCACCATCTGCACCTCTCCCTCACTGCAGGGCTGCCGAACGCCAGCACTGCTGAGAGCTCAGGAACAGGTCATGAGAACAGATGCTTTGGGCCCCACCAGTGGGTAGTCAGTTCTTCCCAGTGCCCTCTCACAGTTAATGTTGGCTTGTAAAGTCTTAAGTCAACTTCTGTTCCTAGAGAATCCCACGTTAAGTATGTATGTATTTTGACATTCCAATTTAGACACAGCAGAATGTCACTCAGTGACACATTTCCTCGTCTGAAAGGGTGTGAATTAAAATCAAGAACTCTCAAGTTATTTCAGGGTTTCAAACTATTTAATTGAAAGGTTCTACATCCTGCCCAGATCAATTATTTAGCCAGAGAACTGAAAAGCAAAATCTTTGTAAAATAAAGTATTTTACCAGTGATAGAAATGAAATGTTTCTTTTGAGAGTTGCAAGAATGTGAGGGGCTTCTTGATGGAAAGGGGATTATGTAGATAAAAGGTCCCAACCCTGGTCTTGAATTTTCTCTGCAATTCACTTACTTAATAAAATTATGGGAACAGATACCATTTTGTTGTTGTTGTTGTTTTAAATTTGTTTAATTTAGTCACGATGCTAAATCATTTCCAGAATTCTTCATGCAGTAAAGTAATTTGAGATTTGCAGAGAATATTCATTGAGGCCTTTTCTAAATACCAAATTTCCCTACCTTTAGAGTGGGAATCATAATGCCAAATCTATTTTTTGGAGAAAATCTAAAGTTTGGGAAATTCTAAAGAAAAGTGTTGTGTGAAAGATACACATTAAAGAAAGATACTGTATTACGATACAGTTCCAAATGATTTAAGTATTTATTCAAACATACATCATATAATTAAACACTTTCTGATATTTTTTCTGATTATATTTATTAAATATATCATTTATATAAAATTTAGTATCGACATCAAAATCCTCATGAAAAATGCCCAAAAGGTTTCCAATTAATGTTATTCACTTATTGTCAGTTTCTAACGCCACTGACAGCAATTTCATAGAGATGTTAATGAATTTTACATGATATTCATGAGAATGAATGTCTTTCTCATCAAATGAGATGTGCGAGGTTCTGGCCAGGAAAGTGTAACTGAGTTTGCAAAAATGTTAAGATGTAGCATATTTCTGAGAGAACAATTTGCAGTGTGCATGGAAGAAAGCTGATAGCACTTGATTATATTGTAAATGACATAATTCCTCTCCATATACTATACTTCTACTGAAACAGGAGAGGGAGTTTGCCTCGGTTTAATGCCTTTTTCAGGGGTACGGAACACAGATGGATACATTTGTATCAGTCTAAACTTTTGTGTCAAGGAAGATAGAAGTCACTATAAATAAAATTCCAAAAGCATTTCAGTCTTCACTCTCACTAAACACAGGATGAAAAAAGTAATAAACAACTAAAATAAAAACTCTTTTTATTTCATTTTGCTTTGGTAGATACAATTGCAGAAAAATATTGCTGAATTTCTATTTTTGGCCAAAAAAAATAAAATTTATTTCTTAGTTATAACAAACACTGTTGTTCTATTTTCTATTTGATTTTCTGTAATCTGTTTGCTTTAAATACAATCTGTCTTTATAGCCTCAAGAACAAATACAGCCTGATTCAGATGTGTGACATACCATTGAAGTCAACGGAGCTGCCTCTGTATTTCATGGATTTTTCTTTCCATCTTTGTGTGTGTCATCTATTGTCCCGTCAGTGTGATTCAAGACAAACGAGCTCTCCACACAGCCCTGATCCTGCCAGGTACTGAGTGCCTGAAACTCAAACCAGCTTCAAAGGGAGCACTCATTACCTCCCAGCATATCTGGCTCAAAATACAGTATTTCCTTGTATTTCTCCATAATTACCCTAGGAAATACTTTGAATAGTACAAATATTGAGTTTAGCCAACTGCCAGAGCCAGCCTTAGAGATCTTGGATAGATCTGTGACAAGCTGCATTTGGTTCATCTTTTGGTTTTTTGACGCCCCTTTCTCTCCTCTCCCTTCTCCACCATGCACACGTAACAACTATTTTTCATGCAATTTTGCCCAAAATGAGTTTTAGAAGTCTTTTGGAGGATAAGATGTAGACTTATGCTGCACATAAAGTCTGAGTCTGAGTCCACCTCTGTCTCTCAGGGATTTTTGGGGCAGGTGATATCTACAATCCCCAGAATGCCTTCTTTTGGCAAAAGTGGAACCTGGCTGCCTCTGACTGTCATCAGCTTGCAGAAGTCCCTGTCATCATAAAGGAAAATGCCAGCAATAAACTTATGTCACCTGCTCCAGGAATTGAAACGTTCCTGTCCTTTCCCAGCTGTTCCACACAGTCAATAGCTGCAATTCCTCCCAGATCAAGGTTTTAAAAACTTGCTGGGTACATCCAGAGGAACTTTATGAATTGCTCTTGTTCCTGCACAGTAAGTTTTGGAGCCAAGCCCACTGAAGCAGCAAAGACCTGCTTTCAGCCCTAGATAAGGAGAGAAGCAGAGCTGGGTTATTAGAGAAGCTAGCCTGAGCCAGGACTGGCAGAGGAGAGAGCTCTGCTGTGCAGTTCTGTGCCCTGGAACAGCACCTACACATGGCATGGCTGAACCTGCCCTCAGCTTCTTCCAGCTGCTCAGTGCTGTCCCAAACTACAGCACCTCTGGCAATCTGTCCCAAAATAACCCAAATTCTATTTCCTGGGATAAATATGTTTTAGGGTTCAGGGCGTGAACAAATGGACATAATCCTCCTCACCTCTTCCCGGTTTTTTGCAAAGAGATGACTTGTCTGCATAAATCAGATCTTCTGAAAAAAGTGCTGGTACTGTAATAAAACCATGAATATTAATAACAGGACAAAGCATACAACAAGGTGTCACGAGAGAGTGACACAGTAAGGAAAAGGTGGATAAGCTTTACACTCTTCATAGAGTAATTTCTTTGCATTACCTAACCCAGTGGAAAAGGCTAAAGTGATTGCTTAAATTCAATCTTCAATATTGCTTCTCTGCAAAAATAAATGTGATGAATTAAAAAGTAAGACTTGCATGAAGAATAGGTTTGCCTGAATTCCTGAGCAAACAGAAAACTAGTCCAGAAAGATTTCTTTAAAGACTGATCAACTAATTTGTTTGACCTTATTAACTCTTCCTTAGCAATTTTGTTGATTTTTGCCCATCAGCCCTCTGCTTCAAATCAGCTTTGACACTTATAAGGAATACAGTTTGGTAGTATGCAAATCACTTTTAATGAAAAGAGCTTCCTAAAGGCAGCCACAGAACTGAAAAATTTAATTCATTCAGGTGCTGCCCAAACTGTTTTCATTCACTTCTGAAAGGGAGGAGTTGGGTTGCTAAAACAACCAAGAGAGAGAGGAAGCAATAGAAATACTTTAGGAAACAAGAGCCCTTGGATAAAAAGAAAAAAAAAAAAAAAAAGGTTGCTAAATTTTCTGTTCAAATCTCCTGGGATGAGATTCTCAAAACAATGTCAGTATAGACATCAAATTGTCACTAGCTGTAATGGTAAACAGATATCAACATCCATTAACTGCTTGTTAAAAAGATCCCAAAATAAATGTGTTCATCTTTGACACTGCAAACACAGCACTCCTGATACTCAGCTGGAATAAAAGACCACAGATCCATTTAATTAATCCATCTCTGGAAACTTGCTGTTGCTTCTTCACAGGTGAACCTCAGTTCAAAGGTAAAATGGAAGGTTGGGAGCCCAGCCTACCCTTGGTGACCTGGATTGCTCTTTGAAGGAATGGCTCTTTCTCTCCCTCCTTTTTGAGTACACAGATAGTTAGAAAGATGAGGCTCCTAGTGCTGTATTTAAATTAAATTTTTAATATCAGGTTTTATTAATATGCTACAGGATTAGCAAGAAATTAAAATTCTTAGTCTTTCAAAATATATTTTTACTTACACCTTTGGCTGTAGCCCCATTAAATAAATGTTAGAACCACAGAATGATAGAAGGGTTTAGGTTGGAAGGGACCTTAAAAATCATCTAGTTCCAACCCTCTGCCATGGACAGGAACACCTTCCATCAGACCAGGTTGCTCAAAGCTCCATCCAACCTGGCCTTGGACACTTCCAGGGATGGGGCATCCAGCTTTTCTGGGCAGGCAGCCTGTCCCAGGAGCCTTCTCTTCCCCAGGCTGCAGAGCCCCAGCTCTCCCTGTCTGCATAAGAGAGCTATGCCAGCCCCTGATCACCTTTGTGCCTTCCTCTGAATTCATTCTAACAGGTCCTTGTCCTTAAGCAAGGGACCCCAGAGGTGTTTCATTTTAATGCCTCTGGAGCTGCTGTTTAATGATTAATTTTATGTTCTGTGTACAGTTACACTGAAATTACCAGAAACAGGAAACTAAAGAATAGCCCTAAACCTTCCAGGAATCAAGGTATGAAATGGGAACATCCTCAGATGAGTGTTATTTAACAGACTTGATCATCATACTGTTCCTGAAATTAATTGTGTTCACTTGACTAATCTTCTGTTCTTTTGCACAGACCAAAACTAACAGACTCTGTTGAAGGGAGATGAAACAGGAGAAGAAACAACGTGAACTAATGCCAGGAAAATACCAAAAGTCTCCAAGTGAGTCAGTCAACATCTATCTAGGAGAAAACATCTATCTGTAATGTTAACAGATCCATTTTTTCAATTGCAAAGACAGAGGTGAGAAAGTGGTGAAGTCATTAGGCAGTCCTGAGCTGCAGAGATGCCTGGAGGAGGGGACTTGGTGCTCCAGGGAGATCACTGGGAATGCAAAACCTGGAGCAGGGTGAGGAGCTAAAAGGGCTTACAGGGGAACATGTGGGGGAGCCCTGCTGCAGATAAGGAGGCAAAGACCCTGGGAGGATGATTTAGATTTCATTGTCACTGAAAAATTGTGAGGGAATTATCAGATATCCAGCTCACCCCTTGGACTATTCCTGCAATTACAGGCAATACCACTAATATACTTACAGAGAGAAGAGACATTGGATCTTTTATAATGACAACAGACTCACTCTCTTGTCTTGTTTGATGACATTGTATTCATGAGAAACAAGTGGAAAAAGCCTCAAGTAACTCTGAAAAAGCCTCAAGTAACTCTCCACTTAGACCAAAACTCACTGCTGCCTTTCTTTCACACAGCTTAGCAGACGTGATTTGTTGCTGTTGGTCATTCAGAAAAGGGATGTGACAGAGCTGTATCAAATGTAACACTGTGATATCAATCAATGTAATCATATGTGATGACTACAGTATTACAGAACTCCCTGTGAATTCTGATAAAAAATCTTGAATGCTAGTAAAAAACACTTCTGAAACAGAGGGCTTCTGAAATTTCTGCTCATCTTTGTAAAACAGAATTCCACATAAAAAAAAGAAATCAAATGTCTTGGATTTTTTATTTATCATTCATCATATAGTTTCTTAATTTTTTTCTTGCTGAATTCATCTAAATGTATACAAGTTTTCACTCATATATCTAAAAAAGAAAAACTTCAGGCACTTTATAAATTTAAGCTAATAGTTGTTGCAAGGACTAGCTGGTCCTTTGAGGTGGATAATAAAAACAGAACAGGTTTATGAAAAGAAAGTAAAAACTAAAAAAAATTTTGTTTTAAACAATTACAAATTATGTACATTTAGTTTCCATAGATTTTTATAATATTTGTTTTCAATTTGCTTTTAAAAATATTGGAAAGTGGATAAAAATATAATTTTGAATAGAATACACTTTCCCATATTGCCTTTTTTGCTTCTGTAATTATGATGCTTATGGGTGGACTTGTTGCATAGACTTATTTGGAAGTCTGTGGTATTATATCTTATTCTGTCATCTGATATTTATGGTAGTTTTTCTTTCCCTTTGTGATGTTCCTCAGAGTCCTTTCAGATACTCAGAGCCTCACAAGATACAAAACTGTTTCTCAGGGTCAGTTAGCATAATTATGTATAACATCGTGTCCATGTGAAAGCATTCTATCTCTAATATGGAGGTATCCTGTGTTATTTTTATTTCTTCTTTCTTATCTTTTCTTGCTTCCTCTAGTCCATACCTCATCTTCAATAATTTCTTAGTTTAACTAGACTTTATTAAAAAAACTGTTGCTTCTATTATTCCTGTTCAACTAATAAAATTAAATGAATCTCCTGTTTGGCAATTTCTTGTCTCAGTCTGGTTAAGACATGTGCTTTGTTTCCTTCTGAGCAGGGTAACAGACTGGCACCAAAAAATGTGTTGAGGCCATTTACATGCAGATGATCTGCTGTCCTGCTTCTTTCACTAGGTGCCATACATTAGCATTCAAATTTTGCTACAATTTTGTCAGTTTTTTTTATTCATTTCATATGTATTTAATCCCACATCAGCCTCAGTTCTTCTGCAATATGTGCCATATTGTAGGAGCTTTTTGGCTGCCACTGAGGATTTTCACATTCCTTTAGTGTGAGGTTTTAATTCTGCTAACACTTTTGTTAATGAAATACATTTCACTTAATGGAATTAAGTGCATAGTCTGTCTATTGCTCATTACACTATCCAGTCTTAGAGTCTGGATTTAAATTTCACCCTTCTTCCATAAAGATTATCCACCACATTTTGGCCTAACAGGCACTCTGTTCTTTGTAAAAAGTGTGGGAAAGCTGTCATTACAAGTAAAACACCAGTAATTGTTTCAGTGTTCTCTGAAATGTTTTATTTGATTCCTTTTTCTTCTGTTACTAAATATGTTTTAAATGCATTTTTCACCATTTCATTATGTAGGGTTTGGAAGGCTGAACTAGCAATTTGATCACCTACAGACATCACAGGTAAACCTCAAACTATCCAGAACATCCATTTTTCCATTTTTAAAAAATATACTAAGAAACTACTTCAGAGATTATCTTTAAATAAGAAAAAACATACATGTCTGCAAGCATACAGGAAAATTAAAGTCACACAGGAATTCACCAGGGAAATAGTTTCTCACTAGGCACCAACTTGCTTTTTTTATAGATACACACTTCATGGAAAAATCCATGGAATCCATTTTTTCAATTCAATTGTTGTTGGGATGTGGATTATTCTCAGTTTCTGAGTAATTATTCTGGGGGTGAATTCTACATGCACAACCTAAGCTAAAATCTGAAGATTGGCTGCTGTTCAGACAGGTTGTTTCTCAGGTGATTCATTGTCTTTTATGAAAATTTTAGTACAAGATGGGATCAAAAAAAAAGAAAAGCTTTTGGAAATTTCAGGTTTCTTCAGGGAGAATTAATTTCTAACGGAATTACTTTCTCTTTCAGACCTACAGAATTTGAGATTCTCTACAGAATAGTCCCTTTGGACTTAACAACAGGTAGTTGGAAAGCTTAGTATCTACCTCACAGGATTAATAGCACTTTTTTTCTTTATTTGTTTAAATTAACAGAAGGACCTTTTTTTTTTCCTTTATTGTGTCTATACTCCACAACTTCTGAATGAAAATTGCATTCCTGTCCCCACCTTTGCTACTATCAGTGAGTTTACCTAAGCAGAGCAGTGAATGTGTTGCCCATGGTTACACACCTGAGACAGGGAAAACAGGGTCCAAAACTGGCACCACTGCCACACCACATTTCTTCACCTCCACAGAGAGACCTGCAAGGGATCAAAGGTTTCCTTAGAGCCTTCCTTGGCATCTACAACACTCTATCAAAAGTTCTCCAGTTTAACAAAGCAGCTTTTCTCAGTGAAATTTCATCAGCCAGAAAATCTCTGACTGGCTTGGCCTCTTTCAAAGGCTTCATTTAGAGGGTCACCAAGGATCTGATTTCCTCTACTTTTCTCCTTAGGAAACCAGATCATAGGCTCTTCTTTCTGGAATTAATCAGCTCTGCTGGAAGTACTTCAGGTAGAACCTTTTGATATTGATTATTTTGAATATTTGGGATTTAGTTACAGCTTGCATATGCATTTATAATAAGTTATGAGAAATCCAGGATCTCCTGTTATATCTGAATATATTTGCTTGCTACTGATGTTCCCATCTGCCTACATTGGGAACAGGAATAAACAAAAATAGCACCAACACCAGTCACATTGGTGTTTTTGCATATTAACCTGACTTTGTAGGTACTGAGTTATATCTGCTGGACTTTCCTTTCTGGGATGCAGCAGACAATGTGATAGCCAGTTGTTAGAATGTATTTGGCTTTTTTGCTGTTATAACCATGATTGGTTCTTTTCTGCTTTTCCATTGTCTAATCAACAGAGAATTGTTAACAGGGTGTACAATTGCAGAGCAAGGATGTTCAGGGGGGATTTAAATAAATCAAAGGGACCTCTTTTATAAGTGAATCAAAATCAAGCCTCTTGTAAAGTTAAAAAATGTTTTCTTGAATTTCTTTGTCCATTTTCTCTAATCTTCTCTACATCCTTCACTCTTTCTGCCTGACTTGCTCTGTGATTTCAGTCACGGCTAAAAGTTAATATGCTTTTCTCATTTATTTTGTTCCAGCAATATTCTCCTGGTAAACTGCACTCTTGTCTTTTCCTGCTACATTATCTCACTCCTTTCTATGTTTCTTTTCTTTTTCTTAGTTATCTGGGATGGAGTATCCAACAGATTCTGTACTGGATGCTAAAATAATTGTTATATTTATGACATAATCTTTCCTTATCAGACAGGTTTCAGAATGAAGGGTAGGAGAGGGAAGAATGCACAGTGCATCTACAGACAGCATATTCTGAAGCATGACAGATACACCATTGAGTCTGCTCGAGTCTTCAGCAACACCAGAGACACTGATTGGCACTAAAAAAGGGGGAGGGAGAAGACACATGACAGGTCACCGAGTTCAATGGAATATATTACAGAAATTGGGAACAAAAGATGAGGAATCTCTCAAGCCTAGTCTTCTAATTGCATAGGCAACCAGGTGAAAGCACATCTTTAACAGAAGAATCATTCTCCATTAAAACACATTTAGTTTGTTTTTACCCCTACTACAGCTATTGGGAGTCTGGAAAATTCACTTTTCTTATGATTGAAATCCTCTTTGCATTTCTTATCTAAGCATGAGCTGCTTTTCCATTTGTCAGCCTTGTTCTATAGCTTTATTCAACTTTTTTCCAGTCTGCTGTCTAATAAATGCATTTACAGACACCAGTCATACCCTCTTTCCATTTTTTGCTTAGTCAGACAAAAGCAGCTAAGTATTTTACTCTCCTCCATGAATGGTGGCTCTCCAGTCTGCCAGCCATTGCAGCTGCACCTTCTTGCAATTATCCCAGTTTCTGTGTGTTTTCTTGATTCCAAGTGACAAAGACCACATACAGAATTTCAGATAAGGCCACACTCTTTACATGGCATAAAAATTCTTTTTTTCTTATTACAGAAAAATATAGCACCATATTTCATGTGTGTGTGTATAAAATATTCAGGTACTTGTATTTTATGTAACTAAAAAACCCAACTCATCCTCTTTTGTAAGGACTTTGTTGCCTAGCTTAATGGAAACTATAGATTTCATACCTCTTCTCTTCATGCCTGAATGTTAAGAAAATATTGATTGAAAGGCTGATTTTTGAGAATTCCTGCTAGTAAATTTCCAGCAGTTTGATGCTGCTTCTTTCAATGCCACCTGTTGCCATCCATCCATTAGACAATCTCTTATCCACTTTACAACTCTTCTCCTAATCCCCTGTTTCCTATGTAATGCTGTATCATATGCAGCACAGATAGAGATAAGATGTATCACAAATCTTTTGTTTAGAAAATCAGTTATCTTATTAAAGAGCGATAACAAATTCACTCTGTACATTCTATCTTTAGCAAATCCTTTTTGTATGTTATCCCATTTCCCACTTGCCTCCCCGTTTTCAATTATTTTTTTCCTTCAAAATTTCTTCTAAAGCAACTGAGGTCAAACTAATGGGTTTGTAGCTGCATAGGTCTCCCTTTTATAAATGGATAACACATTTGCTCTTCTCCAGTCAGCCAGTATCATGTCTGAGCTGCTTCCTACCAGCTTTGGGATTTCACGTTCCCTTTCTTGTCAGATTGCAGAATGGACTTTATTTGATACCTCTCCCTGTCCTGAGTACATTCTGCTTTTAGTTTTGCTTCCAGTTTGGTAATTTTCTGTCATCACAGCTTCTTTCCCACTAATTATCCTGCTTCCTCAGAAAACATACATGAAGAAATATTTAATTGTTGATACATTTTCTTTATTTCTATTAGATCATATTGAAGCCCCATGGTTTTCTTTTGGTCTCATCTACATGAAGTTGTTTTCCTCTTTGTTTAAATAGCCCTTCCAAATTGTAAATCAGTTTGGCTGCTGACAATTTTCACTTTACTTTGTATTTTGCCCTCTAATACACATCTGTCTGTTGATCCATTTTTTCTTTCATCCTGTGACTGCATGTCTCTTATAAAAGTTCTTCCATTTCATGGAATAACGTGGCCACTTTTCCATGCATTGTCTCATCTCCATCTGCTACACATTCTACATATCTTTAGCTTCTTTAACCTAAAGGAATTCCAAGGGTCTTCCATAACCAAGGTCTTGAACAATCTGGTCGAATTTTACTAACCAGATCTTTTAGGCTAACAAAATCTGCCCTTTGAGCCATGAAGTCTTATTTTTATTGATTGTTCCATTTCATTTTAATGAGCTTCACTCATGATCTGGTTTTGGACCAGTTTTCTGATAGTATCTGTTCTGCTTCTCAGAAGAAAGAGAGTGGTACTCATCTCTTACTGGCTGGTGACTGCTTGGTAAATATTTGCTTTAGTTTGGCCCAAATGTGTTCTGTCTGATGCATGCAATACTTTCTTTTTCCTTCCTAATCTATCAGATTGCTAGAAGGCAGTTATACAAGTTTACTGATCTTTCTTCAGATCTTTCCTGAGCAGCTTGAACACTTCCGGACCTTGTTCCACTATGCAAATTTACCTTAATTTACCTTCTCTTTCCTGACCATCCACCAGTATTTACTCCAGCAGAGCTCAATTTTCATTGAGCAGATTTGCTTCCTGTTGTGTAGAACAGCAAGACATGAAGCTCTAACAAGGTTTCCATGTATTTCTAAAGGTTCTTTTTTTTTGAATAATGTGGATCTCAGTTCCAATTTTTTTCCATGGATATTCAGCCAGCTACTATTCCCACGAGTCTTCCCTTTTTAGGCACTTTTCCCCTACCTAAAATGAAATCATTTAGTCTAATCATCTTTGATTTATTCCAGTGGGAATTTCTTAGCATCATTTCCCATTGAAGAAAATTAAATTAAAAATAAAAAGATCCTTCCCTATTCCCAGCAGAATACATTTTTCCTTTTCCACCCACATCTCCCATATTGAGAAATTACCTCACATCCTGCTCTGTGGAATTGATTTAGTGACAGTTTATTTGTTTCTGATTAACACAGGCTCCCTGCTCAAGCAGCCACTATTTTTTCTTAGTTCATTTTGCCTTCTATTAACAGATGATCCTCACTTTCATTCTTCCTTTCTCACTAACTTCTCTACCACTATCACTCCTTTTTGGATCCTACAGATTTTTTGGAGGTAATTTTTCCCTTTCCTTTCTACCTTCTGTTTTGTTTTTTTTCTGTTGCAGTTTTTGAGTCTCCCAGACGACAAGAATATTATTTTGCTTTCCTCTGTTTCCCAGATTGTTCCACTTGTTATATTTTTACAGACTTTCCTGACTCACCAGTCTCTCCTGAGGTATATCTTACATGACCTCTCACTTAAAAAGTGCCCATAATTCTCCAGCTGCCCATTCAGTTTGCTCTTTCTTACACCATTTCCTCAAATCCACATCTTCATTCAACATTACCTCCAGGCACATCTCTAGTAAGGTCTTCTCTTGATGAACTTTAGCAGATGACATTGCAGGCATATGTATGTTTTCAGAGAATAAGATACACCCTACAGTTTCTTAATCCAGTGCACATTGTCCCTGGATTTTTTCTTCTACCTTCCATGGCTGTCTCAACTCCTTACAAAGGCACTTCCTCTTACATGTATACTTAAGGCAAAAATACCTCTCACTGCTGGATTATTTCTTTCTTTTTCTAGGATTCCCTGTTGCTAGTGACACACAGGTTGGTGGGACTGAACAGCTATGCCATTATCAGCCTGGATACTGCAGCACTGAGGAGCGTATTGCAGGGTACAGAGTAATAAGAGCAAATTTGGTTCACAGTCCATCTTTTTCAAAGCCATCTATCAACCAGGAGGCTGTTTTACACAGCTATCATATACAGGTTTGATATTGAGACTAGACTTCTGAGTGCCCTGCTGGAGTCAAATTCATCTGTTATTACCTGGTGAGTGGGCACTGGAAGTGGAGTGGTCACAATTGAGAAAATAAGAAATAGAATTTGGGGTCCAACTTACAAGTACATACACAGAGAACATAGTTGAGAAGTTCTGGACAGTACACAGGGAAGGATGATATTTCTGTCAGGTTAAATACTATCTGGGTAAGTATTCAAACAGGCAGAGTCTAGTTGAGGGATCCTTCCCCTCTCAAAATAATCAAACTCCCAGACCTCTAGTGAACCAAGAGCATTTGTCAGAGGAAGCACTTCAAATGGTACACAAATAACTGTGTCATATAGCATGTATTAGAAAACCCAAATATATCCTCCATTACCTTTTCCAATGTCTATGGGATCATTTATCTGCAGCAAATTTTACTTTAAAAGAAGCAGTTTCTCACTCAATTAAGTATAGTACTTACCCTATATTCTGTTCAGATACAGGCACAATTCTGGATCTTGTGTTACAAATAAATGTTGGCATCCCCAGAAATGTGAAACCCAAAAGACTCATGCTGGACTCGGCTTGATTTGCAAATGAGCTAGAAACAGACTTTAGTCGTGGTTGTCTTCCTACACAGTCTCACTCTATCTCTGAACAAGCAGTATTAGACAGCAAGACACCTATTTTACAAGGCAACATGTGAGTCTTTTGAGTGCTAATACAGACCATTTTGTCCCAACAAATCTCACCAATGAATAATTCTCAAAGAATGCAATTGCATCCATTCCCATTTTAGGATGTTCATGAAAGAACACATGACCACATTATACTACCTTTTCATGACTTTTGGTCAAATTTCTGAGCAGAAAGAATCCATGCAGAGGTTCACAAAATTATACACCATTGTGTACAAAGAACTTATTTTAAATATTCTGAACAAAAGAAACAAAGTTTATTTCAGGATCCTCTTGGATGCAGGTTCAAGAGGGTTGAACATACTCTCATATATCTCTAATCAGCTTAAGTACTGCATTTAAATCAAATCAGGAGTGTGCAACAGGTAATGTTTGTGGTATTTATGGTAATAAGGGAGAAATTCTGAAGTGGTTGAATGCAAATTTTTTGTTTCTCTTTTGTCTTTATAGATTTTTAGATGACGTTGAAACCACCGGCTGGAACACACACCACCATCCTGTTAGGGATCTGCCCGCACAGCACGCTTTGAATGCGGCCATCCCTTAACTGTTTCAAAGGCACCTGTACACTCACAAATAATAAATCTGCCATGGCACACTTGGAAACAGCCCATCTCCACTTGTACAAGTCACTACGTTCAAAATATTTCTGTGTTTAAAATCGTTTAGCAGGGTTTACCGGATTTATAATAATTCGAGGCTTGCAGTCCAAAACCCTGGGTGCACGTCAGGCTGAGTTATTAAGTGTTTATAGAAATCTGATCAAATGGACCATCATAGGCTGGGGGGAGCAGGGGCGGGGGTGGGGGGACTGAGTGTTAAACTCGACCGTGGAGACGGCTTTCCTCGTCTGACGGCAGCGGCATGAAGAGGGAGCTGTAGCTCTTCGAGCCGCAGCCCGCCCGCTCAGCGCGCCCAGCCGAGCGCCCCGCTCGCCGCTCGCCCTCCGCGCTGCCTCCGCTCCCCGCGCTCCTCCGCTCGCCCACTCACTCCTGCCTCGTTTTCCCTCTCTTTTTTTTTTTTTTTCGTTTTCTATCCCCATGCCCCTGTGCCAGTTAATTTAAATGTATCTGTTCAAGTGGAGATAATCCATGCAAATCAGAGGCACTGGCTCCCAGTGCTCGATTCACAAAGAGAACTCAGCTTCAGGAGGTCACTCGTTCACAGCTGCTCCTCCCATTATATTTTTCCCTTATTGCAGAACTACTGCATGTATACAGTGGCTGAAAGGACTCAATTCACTGCAACTGCTGCCTGGCTTTACTTACAACTTTCTGTAAAGGGGGACTTACCTTCTATCACTCTTGCTAAGGTAGGAAGTCTGATTCTTCTAAAGACATGTAATGCCTCCAGTGTTTGCTCTTTATCAGATCCCACTATAATGATGTATATTGTTGTCAGAATTAGGTCCTAATAGATTTGCACCAGGTGCCTGATGCTTTTATTACTTGTGTGTATAGATACAACTGTTTAAACAGCTCATTTACTGTTTATTTAGCCAGCTATGTATCCTCTACCCCCTGGTTCTCTTTTGCTTTACATAATGGCAGGTAGGATCTCAGTGCAGTAGCTTTGTAATCTACAAATATAATCTGAGCCCAAGTTTGTGTTCTGTTTTAAAAATGTTTTCTAATGTCTGTGTAAGTAAATGCAATGAACTGTACCCCCACAAAAGAAAACAAGAGAGCCTTCTGGTCTGAAACCTTATTAAGGTGCTATCTCTGGAGCAGAACAAACTGTTGAAAGGTTTTAAACAAAAATAAAAGGGTCACCTTTTACTTCGCAGTGTTGTAAACAAGGAAACTCCAGGCCTCACTGCAAATGGGCCTGTCATAAATTTAGACCACAAGATAAACATAGTTAGTGGAATTACCAGCAGAAGTGATGAAATGGAACCCTCACTATTCTGTGTTAATATTTATTGTTTAGAAAGGTTGGATAGGCAGTGCTTGCTCTGCAAACAAAGTGCAACTCTGAAACAACTATTTCAATGAGATTCCTAAAAACTCCTTAAGAAAAGGAAAGTCAGTCACTACGTCATTAGTTACATTCTAATTCTAAGCATACATCACTTGAAATATTGAACTAATACATCTGACAGCACACACTGCTTTTATGAAAGCAGACAGAAAATGTTGCATTTATTAATGTATATTTCTTTGAATACATTGTCAGAATTTAGGGCTGAAAAGAGTTATATAAATAACAATATAAACAACTTTAGATATGTTAAATCACAAGTAATGGATTTGAAGACTAATATATATTGCAAAAATTAGAATTTTTCTGACTTGTACTTGTCCTACAGTAAAGTTCTTGTTTGTTGTTTTGCACAGTTGGATTTAAAAAATGACAGCAATTAGATTTGGAGCCACTCTGCTTTTGGATAACTTGCTATCTAACATAGTCATGTTAATCAAATAACAGTTCTGTGAGGCTTCAAACAGAGTTCAAAATGAAAATTTAGTTAACCAGCCAGGATAGAGAGATATTCCCAAACATATCCTGTCTAATTTCTTCAAGAACACTTGAGTCATACATTTTCATTTTACATTTCTGGATTAGATATTTTTACTAAAAATGCTTCAGGAGAGTATTTGCTCACTCTATTAAGTATTCCAGTGCCTAAAATGTGCATCTTTACTCTTTGATATACAGTCTGCTTTTTGAACAAAAATGCATTCTGATTTTGGAGTACAGTGCAAACCTAGAGAGCCTTGTCATTGTTAGCATAAAGAAGACATCTACACAAGTATTACTGTGCAGAGGGCAATCTTTCTTTCTCTGGCATTTGTAAGGCTACTGTACATAGAATTTAGCAGATAAATATCTTTTGCTTCATGGCATTTTGGAGATCCTATTGGTATGCAGGTTGCCCTGTGAGGATGGCAACTGAAAAAAAGAAATATGTTTTATAGCAGTGTGTAATAAAAGCCCTTCACAATGATGTAAGTGGAGTCTGACCTTTCTTTCTTATCCTGTAATTAGAATTTTTTTTAACTCTTTCAAGTGCAGAGTTTTTTGAATAAATTAATGTTAGAGAGAACAAGTATATATATAATGTGGAGGAACAAACATGTATTTTTGATACATGAGTTTTAAAAGTAAAATTTAAGAATTCTTTCTAGACAGGAAAAAAGAAATATATTCTTCCCAGAAACTCACCTTGCTCCACACAAAGAAATTTTGATTTACAGAAAAGAGGCATTTGACACTGGCATCCTGCCTCCCCAGAAGACAAAAAAAAATAGAAAAAAAAAAGAAGGGGAAAAAAGAAAGCATTTCTAAAAAACTATTTCTTTCATTTTGTGAAAGAGAGGGGAAATGCATTTTAGAGAAGTGAGCTGAACTTAAGGAAAGACATTAAGGATCTTTTGTCTGACTGAATTTCTGGCCAGGGTAAAGTTGGAAAGTAAAGGTGATCCCTGTGGAGTTTAGCAATATACAGAGATGAGATTAGATGAGTCACCACTGGAGATATAAAAAAGGCCTTTCCAAGGAAGATTTTTTTGTAAGTGGATTAAAATACTGTTGGAGCAGACAGCTATTTCCTGATTCTTTTCCATCTTTTACCCAATGACCAATGTCTCACAGGGACAAAAGTGGTCCTTGGTGAGTCATCAGCAGCATTTCATACAGTTACCTCCAAATTATGTACTCAAGTTTCCTTTCAGTTCACCAGGTTTACTTGACACGACTCAGTTTAATCCTTTGCTACACCAAAATAAATGAAATGAAACCAGGTTGAGATGAAATATCACTGAGGCCGCTGAATGTATTTTCAGTAAACTCTCAAAGGAGTGAGACCCTGTGTTTCATTTCAGGCTAATTAATGCTGTGCAGTTTTCTAGAGAAGGTTGTCAGAAACTTTCTGCAGCCAGTTCCTTTTCCCCATCAGTTTGGTTTCTTCCTCTGCCTCTGCAAACCTGCCATTGCTATAGTAACTCAGTGAAACCCCTCTTCTAGAGAGGTTACCAGACACTGCTGTTGTGTGCCTTGCAGCAGGATCCATGGGATGCAGTAACCTCCTAGCTGTGCACAACACAGGCTCCTGCTCCCATCAGGCTCCTCTCTGCTGCTTTTACCACCTTAAAAGAATGCTTCAGAGATTGTCATTAAGTTCCATCCAGCTTCTTGAGCGCCTTGTTTACAAGGCTAAACAACACTTTAGAAGTATTCTAGAGAGGGGGGAAAAATGGGAATCCTAAAAAGTAAGTTGTAGAGCTTTTGAGAAAACACATGGCTAAAAATAGGAAACTTAATTGTCAACAAAGTCCTCGAGGATTTGTTATTAGTATTTTCTATAATTGCATAGAAAGACTATGTTCCCCACAGCTTCTCATCAAATTATGTACACAATTATATCATATTCTCCTTTTTTATTATTGCCTTGTGCTGTAGATTATTAAAATGTAATATTGCAGAGTCACAGACATTGCATATCTTTTGCAGATAAAGTGTGTTTACACCTCTAGGGGTTAAAAGCTGAATCAGATCTAAAACTTGCCTACTGACAGCCTTTGAAGTTGATCCTTATTTATTTATTTATTTATTTATTTGGTTGGTTGGTTGGCTGGCTGGTTTTTATTTATTTATTTTAGTCTAAAGATTTGGATTGACAACCTTTAATATGTTTGGAATTCTTCAGCAGATGTAAAATGCTTGGTAATGACTGAAGTTAACCTGAAGCTTTATATATCCATCTTCCCCAGGAACTGCACTGAAGCTTTAGCAAGAGTTGAGAATTTTATGTAAACAACTATTCTCATGAGAACTTCTCATTTTTCTGTCCTATCTTACTCTCTTTATAATTTCCTGAGGTGTTTTAAGTCAAGTTGAACCCTTTTGCTTCCCTCTCTCCCAAATACCTGTTCTGGGAGTCTACATGGAAATTTTCACAGATGAAATGCACCAAAAGAGAAATTGATAAAAAGAAAATAAGTGGAGTGGAAATGAATCTTTAAATGGCAAGTCTGTGAAACACTGAACATGGTTATCTGACATTATGTCAGTGAGTGTTATCTCTTGAGGAGAAATGAGCAAGAGCAGTCCACACAGGAAAAGTAATTGTTGCTTTACTTCTGTCTGTTTATTTGGGATAGCTTGAACTGCCTCCCACATTTTTATTTTTCTCAGTGTGAAAAGATTAAGTATTAGAAATGCAGCCAGTAGGCATCTGACTCAAAAGCAATGCTCATTTGACCTTTGGACACAAAATGTCTAATGCAACTGAAAATCAAAGATCAGTGAGTACAAGAAATACACAGAATGTGGGTCAGTAGAAATTCAACACTTTTAAAAATGAAAACAAAATAAACCACTGAAATCACTTGCTTAATATTTATTTCTCCATTCCACATCAGAGTATCAGACGTTGCATATTTGTCCAACTTACCTGGGGCAAAAGATTTGTGGCAAAATTCTGCATTAGTTTTAACAACTGCAACTGAAAGGTTTTGGAGAAGAATACAGAGAAAAAGGAGGGTAAAAGTTCCTCAATCAATACATACATATTTGTGAAAAGCTAGGTTTTGTAGAACACAAAGTATACATAGGAATTAAGATGCATTTAAAGTGTGTGATGCTGCCACTTCTTTGATTAAAGTTTACGCACATGCCGTAGGGAACTTCATCCTTCCCTCTGTTTTAGTTCTGCTGTTTTAGTTGGGGGCTGGCTGGTTTTTTATCATTAGGGAGAATGGTATGTGAAAATGCATGAGTGTGAATGGATAAAAATCCCTCACTCACTAGACACTATTTCTTACTCCTCTTCCTGCCAAGTTATGAAGGAAGAAGGCAGAAAAGACAAAATTTATTCCATGTGAGACAAAGGACTTAGAGAGGGATACAGGTTCTGTCTCTGGAGAAATAAGACTAGTCACAACAGGCCTCTGGAGCCAGGACTTTGATATCTGACTTGCCCCTGCAGAAAAGTCTATGACTTAGAAATCGTGCTCTAAGGAAGAAGATGAAATACTTGTTAAAGTCAAGTAACAGTCCCCATGCAATTTTTGTTTCTTGTCTTTGCCATGGCTATGTTACAAGAGTTCACAGAACAATAACAGCATAATGTCAGTTGGCAACCTAAAATTTAAAAAAGGGAAGAAATTTCAATATTTTCTCCAGTGAACCTGAGAGTATACAATTCCCATTACCCCTACAGCTGAGGCAAGAATTGTTTACCTAGAGGAGGTACATACATTATATTTACATACATAGACATAGACATATATACATATACACACACACATAGGGGATGTGTATTTAGCTTTTCTTACCAGAATTTCATTGCCCATGTTGAGTACAATCTTGATCACTGCAAAAACAGCTAGGTGAGTGAGCAGGCAGGCTGGAAGGGAGGATCCACAGGCATCCCATGTTCAAGTGACTTTGTTCCATATTTCCTCCATAGATTCAAAAGTTTCTGTTTTACCTGTCCAGTGAGTAATGTGAAACCTGGTGCCTCCTTTCTCAAGGGATGTCAACAAAGAGATGTCCAGAAGTTAAAGATAAGTGTTGAGCCTGCCATAAAACTGTGCAGGCATTGCTTGATGGTTTCCCAAAGTCCACCTGCCAGCCCCAAAAATATAAGTGGCAAGATCAAAAATGTTTCACAAGTTCGTGCTATATGGCAAATTTTTATGTGAACCTAGCAGGACAGACAGAGAGACACTGGAGAGTATTGAGGTAAAATGAGGGACAGCCAAGGACATTATAGAACACTGCTTAAAAGTACAAGATGGGGTTTACAGTCAGAACATTTGGGTTAAATTTATTTGGAAATTATATTAATAGATCGTGAAAAAAAAAAAAATACAGCATGCCATTTCTGGGGATCTTCTCTGTGTTGTTTGCTGTGGATATTTTCTCCAACCTTGCAGTCTCTTCACCAGGCTTCCCTCTATCCACCACAAAAAACCCACCAAAAATGTATCATAAAACCTGTTTAATTTCATACAAAAGATTACACTAAGTGTGCTTTTAATGTAATGATGTCAGTGGTGGATGATAACATGAATTAGGTAGCACAAACTGCTGATTATCTGTCAGGATAAATCTGTTTATTTCAGAAATAGCAGTCTGACAACCCCCTGTTGTTAATCATGAAAGTACATGCTAATGCCAGGTACTGTTTGGTTGGAGCGTCTCAGAGGAACGTGTTTGTTAGATTTGTGCTTTGACAGTCTTTACACTGAGTTTTGCAAGTTTTCTGTGTATTTTTTTCACATGTTTTTTAATACAGAGGCTAGAACAAAGCTGCTGATCTACAACTTAGGTTCACAGCAATTCAGAGGAAGGAATGACTTGTGAAAAGAGAGAGTAGATTATAGGATTACAGAGTGGTTCAGACCATGCCCATTGTGCGTTCATCTGTAGTAATTTCAGTGCAGACCCATTAGTGACGAGCAGAAAAAAAGCAAAATGAAAGTTAGGGAGTTCTTTTTTCCCCAAGACTTGCTCCTCTTTAAATTTGTTTATTTACTTTTCAGCATTTACAGCAATTCCTAATTATATCCTGAACTAAAAAGACTATCTCCATATGATGCTCATACCATTCCTTCTTAATGAGGTAAATGGCAAAGTGAACCAGACAGCTTTTATAACATTGCGAATTTGACCCAGATTTTGTGTTGCAGAAAATTACTATTATGTATTTTGAGTGAAACATAAATGGAATACTGAGGTACAGTTTGCCAGACCTCAGGTGAAAAGGTGTTTTATCTGACTTTTTTGCATTTTGATCATTTCATGAATGCCATAAAAAGCTGAATAGCATAATAAAAATTGATATTTATATTGACATTTCAGGATTCTAAATAGAAGCAGAGAAAATCTAAACAGTCCTCAGTATCTCTGCAGCTGTTCTTCCAAAACCATCTGAGTTCCGACTAATTCACTTTTTCTCCCCATATACCCTCAATTGGCACTAATATAAACATCTCTCTGTAAAGCAATTTCTCCCTGGAAGATTATGCACATCTTCATCTTAATTCAGAATTTACATGTGTACTTTGCATATTTTTGCATCAGTATGTGTGTTTTAAATTAGATAAAGGTCACTGTCATTCATAATCAAGAAGAAGGTGCATAAAAGGTCAGGATTCAATAAAAAAACTGATTAGATGTAGAGGTTTGTTCATATGATTCAGTATATCATTGGATAAGTGGAAATCATGAGTCAACAAATTAACCTTGGTATAATGGGTTACTTGCTTCATTAGGATCAGAAATGAGATTCACAGTTTTTTTCCAATATACCCCTTGTTTGTCTCTGTAATGAGAAGAAATACTATGGTGTTAGTAGTTACATAATTGAGTATTTTTATAATTTAATTTGGCTTAAAATGTGACACAAAAGACAATTCTAATGTGAAAAAAGGAACTGAGGCACCAGATATGTTTGCTACACATATAAATATCAATGGAATAAAAATTATCCACTGTAAAAATAGAGAACTTAATTTAAAATAATGGTTTGTATGTTTCATATAGGCTTTAGCTTGAGCACATAAAATAATCTGTGATGAGTCAGGCTTTCAAAATCTAGTCTCAGGAAGAGGTCCAGGTGCAAGTGGGCCTGAACTGAGGACGAGGATAAGCTTGTGCTCCACAGGTTGATTCTGCCACAAACTCTCCATATGTTCTTGGATAAATCGCCGGCATTGACCGTACGGCCACGCACATCTGCAAAAAATGAACAATAGTAACAGGGCTTATTTCTTGTGTCTGCAGACATGGGGTGACCAGGAGCTCTAAGATTTTAGGATTTCCACCACTGCTCTATTCGTTACACCATATTCCTGGTCATATTCTGCAGTCAGACTGGCAGAGCTGGGAATCTGCACTAGAAACCATTTGAGGATTCTATACAAATATTCTCCAGCACAAACAAGAAATATCAGAAGTACAAGACCCTACTTACAAAAAAAACAGGACTGGGAAAGACAGCATCAATTACACAAAGTGATAATGCTATATTCTCAATTCTGGACTGTATAAACTTGGTGCAATTTTTATGACTCCACCATAAGCTTTTCCAAACCGTTGCTTTTTTTTTTTTTTTTTNTTTTTTTTTTCCCATGGTCTTTTGCATTTGAGGGTTGGTTTTGGAGTGTTTTTTCTTTTTGTCTGGAAATTATTGCAACTATTTCAAGCTCTACCATAGCAGAATGGTCTATTAGAAAATCAACATTACAATTAAAATAGTTATACATGTCAATGTTTCAGACATTGTGTATTTCTGTGAGCTTTCTTCACGTCTGTGTAGAATAAATATCAAGTTACTACTTGTTCATTTTTTTTCCCTTGGGCAGCATTCTGTACCTATTAAATCCTAAGTATGAAAGAAAATTAGACTTGCCTGTTACCACTATAAACTTACACCCAATGGTTTTTAAATAACATGTAGGTGATCTCCCTTCTGTAAACATAGAGAGTTGGAGTTGCTCATAATTAAAGCTGCAAAGTCACCATACAAGCTGACTCTTTTCTGACATTCATATGCCTCATTCTCTCACAAAATGCAATGGAAATACACTGAACCATAGAGAACTTTCTTTTCACAATATTGTTTACATTTTATGCAATTTTAGTTCAGCCATATCTTTACTCTGTTATTCCATCCTTTGAAAGTCAGCAGTGTATGAGTAGGACTTTCAGATGGGGCTTAGTATGTGAGATTGTAGGATCTGCTCCTGATCATTAAAAGGATGAAACAATTCTTTGTAATAACCTGGCTTAGCTTACTGTACCACCCAACTTCCATTACTTCTCCTTCAGAGGTTTCTAAGCCAGAGGTATCTGACTACTTCCCACCCTACAGAGTTCTACTGTGGGCAAACTCCTGACGTATGCCAGCCTTGGAAATACCAAGGCACAGAACCAGCACGGAGGTTGTACCTCCATGAGAGGGTACATAAATTACAAGTGCCCTCCTGAAGGAAATCCCCACAGACTCCCAAAACACTGAGCTGCAGCCCAGAGACAAAACAGCCTTGTTCCTTCTGGATATCACTAAGCTAGAGGATGTGTTTCAGGAATGCCTCTGGTGGGACCTGAGCAGTCACAGGCATTCAAAGCACAGGAACAAGCCACAGCTAGCCCATATTCAAACACATGACATGTACGTTGGGCTCTCAGTGTCTGGTGATTCACATTACAAACTGACTTCTGCTGAGTGCCAGTGCTTACTAAGGTAGACATATGCTGAGAAATATTACATAGAGAGCTGGCACTAGGCAGGATTCACCAGCTCCACCCCTTATTTCAATATTTGGAGCTCATTATGTGTTCAAGTGATTAGTTCTTGAGTCTTGCTGTAGACCTAACACAGAAGAGAACTTTGGCTGCCTCATCAAACCTAAGAAATCATACAGATGAAGGAACACTCATTCTGTAATGTGACCATGTTCTGTGGCTGTCAGCTGATGAGGAAGATGCTCCTCATAGTGCCCCTTCTCAGTAATATCTGCACAGCAACTAGAATTGAGATAAATTCCTCATGTTCCTCTGAAGCTGAGGAAGTGACCTTGGGACACTGGACAGGATGATCTGGTGCATAACTTCTAAAAGGTATAAACAAAGCTATTCCACAGGAGTTTTGTAGCCACAGCTGCTCCAGCCAGTTTTGTGTAACATGGTAGGAAGTAACATACAAGCAGGTGAGGGGAGGAATTTATATAAAATGACCAGACTTCATCAGTGTCCTCTCCACGAGGCAGTGAGGCTGCAGCTATTTTTGTCATTACGCTGCTCTGGGAAGAAGGAAAGGTTCTCTTGCCATTGCAATATCTCAACTATGGTGCAGTATTCCCTGCCCACTCCAACTTCTCTAGCTGCACAGATCGACCATATTGTGATTTTCTTAGTCCATTGTTTCTGTGCTGGAATCTCCCTGTGACAACAAGGTGTTGAAAATAAGAATCTCCTAGGTCTAACACTGGTTTATAAGGTACCTTTGGAAAAGTCACCTAGACAAATTTTTCCAAACTTTAAGCTGCAAATTTAAATTTCATGTTTAAGCATTCAAATTAGTGGTCTGATTTTAATGTGTGCTGACACTCACATTTTCAATTGACTTCAAAGGGAGTTGTGAGTTCTCAGAAGTCTAAACCTATGAAAATCAAGCCAGTTAGAGACTCAAACTTGAAAGGTTTCTCCCATACCATTATTGTTATTTGCATTACTTTAGTAGCTTGACACCCCAGTTATAGGACTGAAGTGCTAGCCACTATATTTTATATCTCTTTTTTTTTCTTATTTTGCTATATGTAAAACATGACACACAAGGATGTTGTGATGATTGTTTTGTTAATATTTGTATACAGCTTTGAAAAATAAATGCTCTGTAAACACAGATTTTAATTATTCATGGGTAAAAAATACAGATTATAATTATTCATTCCTTTTTGAAACAAGTTCCATGGACCTTGAACCTGTCCTTAAGAAATAGGCCTGACACTGCATAGAAAATACATAAAATAAAATAGAGGGGCCAAATTCATCATTTGCTGTTAAAATATATACTATACCTGTAGTAGTTTGAACAGTAAACAGAAATTAAATAGTCTCATACTGTGTTCAATTTGAACAGAAATCCACACCATTTACCAACTCCTACATAATCCTCAAAGAAATTAAGTAGGATGATGAACCACAAAGCTTTCCTTAGAAACTTTTGTCTTATCCATACCTCTTTATTTTAGTTAAGCTGATCCTTACGAGAAAATAGCAGACTCTTCATAACTGGGACCTATGCAAAGCTTTCTTTTTTTTCCCCTGTGGATTCAATATCTAAGCTGCTTGGAACACCCTTGATTTTGACAAAATGTTCTGCTTAAAAGAAAGTTTTTGCTCACAAATAATTAAGAAATTTTCCAAGGCCTGTTAATAGTTTAGAACTCTAAAATATGAGGTGTTCTTTGAATCAGTTTCCATCCCCTGAAAAGCTAATGATGTCAGTTGCAGTGTCCCCACTGACTTCAGTGACAGCACAGCCGCCCTGGGTGAGCAAACACAGCCACAGTCTGAGGTTTTATAAGGCTAAATGCAATAGGTACCATTCACCAGATCCCTAGTTTTAGATCAAAACAGAGTGCAAGCATTTCTCAAGAAAAGGTAAACAGGATTTCTAGAACAGAGCTTTTACTCTTGGTGGTTTGGCCCAGGGCTATGACACCTCAACACAGACACATTTCAGTGCTATCAGATCAGGAGTGCAGTATTAATATATGCAAAAGTGCACACTGGTGGTTTCTATTTAAATAAGACAGGTGGTTTAAAGCCAGACTTTAACTGATTAGTAATTTTTTTCATGCAGACTTTCATTCAGGCATCAGGAATAAGTGCTCTGTCTGCTTGATAAATATCCAGGCTAAACACAAATGTTGTTATTTGTCAAATAGTAACTGCTTTAATGGGCAATTCTTCATGATCTTTAACAGCTATAAATTGATCTCCAGAACTCAGATGTCACAGAATGGTCCCTGTATTTCTCAAAGAATCCCCTTAAAGAATCCAACTTAAGGGAAAGCATAGTACCGAAGAAGGAAATGTTTTAATTTACTCCAGGGACAAAGTCTATTAGGCATAGTAATGAGGATTTTACAAACAAGCAGCAAGTAAAGGATATTATTTTTCTACAAAGCAGATAATATAGTAATGAATCTAGACAGTCATTGTATATCTTCCAATACTTAGGATTTTAATAGAAGTAATCATCAGGAATTCTATTTAGACTTTCAGACCTTAACATCTTGAACCATTTAAAACATTGATACATTATTTTAACCTGTATGGTGTAAACTTATTGATTTTTTGCTTGTAAACTGCACACTCTTCAGATAGATCAATTTTCACATTTACCATACCTAATTATTTTCTGTTTCCTTCTGACTAAAAGGCATAGATCATTGAGGGCCCCCTTTCTTTAACTGACAGTTTCATGACAGCTAATACAAATAATAAAATAAAGCCTGAAGAAGAAATAAGTTGTACTTAATAAAAGGTTTAGCACAAGTGTTTATGTCCTGTGAGTGCAAAGAGCTGTGCATGTTTCCTTTATCTTGTAGTATCAGGTAGCAGCATTAACAACATTTTCTATATTTCATACATAAAGTTCCACGTGATTACAAACCTGAGCCTGGGTACTGGAATGAACTTTGCCCAAAAATGAAAAGAAAGATGTACGCTCCTGAAAAAGGACCCAGACCCATATCTTCTGGGAGATCTGAGAAAGTCACTCTTTTGGAAGCTGCAGAGAGAGATAAATGTGATAACAAAGGCTCACAATTCTAGCAGGTTCCCCTAGAATAGTACTTCAGAAATGTGAGGTGTGAAAGAAAGGCAATCTGTGCCAGATACTGATTAAATTTCAGTCATCTATCCAAAGCAGTCCCTAGTTGCTTCTAAAATGCTCCATGTAATTACAGCAACTACAGTTTTTAAAGCAATGTACACATTAGCCTTTAACTTGGCTTTCTTTTTGTGGGTACATTTCTTCTTTGGAATCAATACCCTTAAAATATACGTAAATAAGTTATATGACTTTGCAGCCATACAGACTTTAAAAATTCCATCTCTAGTATTTTCTTCACAGATTCCTCTTGCCTTTTGTAAAAGCTTAACTGTAATAAAATATCACACTGTGGATGTTTAGCTAACGTTGTTCAGTGACCCCAGCTGTAAGTCACAACCATATTTAAAACTGTTAAGGAGTTAGGAATTGATGCAAAATCAAACCAGGATATATTAAAATGCTGCCAGGATAAAATAATATTAAGGGCTAAACTTTGTCCTTTGCTAGTTACATAGGTGCAAATATCAAACTTGGAAAATCCTTTCAAAACTTTGTGCATCCTAATCTTCCAAATCTTCTCCTAGTCTTTGGGCATGGAAGACTTTGCTAATGCAAGAGCCACTTACATAGTCACAAGATGACTGGCCAAGTAAAAGAGGTCTGGCTCATAGCTGTGGTATTCTAATTTTAAATTAATGTGTGAATTTTGGAAGGAAACTAAACTGACTATTTCATTATTTCTACTGGCTAAAACCAGAAGAAATGCAAGGAGTGAATTAAACTCCTCACAGTCAGTAAAACTGTTCCCACCAGAGCTGCAGAGTGCAGCTGCAGGTAGCTT
Source organism: Irena cyanogastra (assembly GCA_013397155.1). Taxonomy (NCBI): domain Eukaryota; kingdom Metazoa; phylum Chordata; class Aves; order Passeriformes; family Irenidae; genus Irena; species Irena cyanogastra. The sequence goes on along the minus strand of VWZV01004868.1, from coordinate 524,347 downwards.
TACACTTTTGTTGTTGTTGTTTTATTCTGTTTGTTCAAGGCGTCTTTTGTATCTGCCAAGCACAGAAAAGCTGCCCAGTTATTCTGCACCTCTTTGTCACCAAGGCTATTATCCTAACTGGGGCTAATAATAAAAAGCACATTTATGTTTGTGTAGGAAAACTAGGGTCACTAGAGATAATCCAAAAAGTTGTTCCACAAGGGATTATCTAGGATGCTGTTTTCCAAAACTGTCACATATCAGAAAAAGGGCAAAGCACTTGTAACTCTTGTGATTGATCCTCTGTCAAGTCATGATTGCTGTCACCAGCAGGTTACATTCCTTCAGCAAAGCAGTAGACACTGCTGAATTTTAAGCCAAACCAGTTAGGCTTCCAGTGTCATATTCCTTTCCTTATCTCTTTCCATACTTCATTCTCTCACATCAGAGGAGATAAATTTGTAACTGAAAAGAGAAGATGACATGGTGTATGTTACAATATCTTAAAATTAGTGCTTCCCTCCCAATAATACATTTGGGCCTGAGGAGTCTACATAATTTGGCTTACAGGCCCTGAAATGCCACAACTGAAGCATTTAATTTGCTTAAGGTGAGAGGGTACAGAATTATTCATCTGATAAAAGTTAAATACTGGCCTTAGTGTTCTACTAGACAAAACCATAGGTTTACGATTCTCATGAAATAACAGATGCCACATGATTTTGAAATTAAATGCTTGTATATGGTTCTGTCCAAAGACTCTGAAGCCACTCTTGTACATCACTGGTTTGTAAGGTTGTGGTCAAAGATGTAAAGTGCTCTCTGTCTTTATCTATCCAGAAAATTTTCTATGTTTTTATTCCCTGTTGTTTTTCAGTCTCTGAAAGTGCAGTGGATACATCCATAGTTCCCAGATCTACCATGCTTTTTTTTTAAAGAATATCAGAGATTTTCTTGATTTTTCCAGTGAATCCTGACTGAATTAAATTTGTAATTTATTTGTATTAATTGACTATAATTAAAAATCTGGCTTTTTTCAAAGGCATTTACTTTCAAATATATCTTTTAGTAAATCAGGTAGACATCCACCTGATTTCCTATACACATATTAACTTCCAAGTAAGATTTTTAATTAAGCATTCACTTTTTGTTTTTTAAAGTTTTCATTATCAACTCTTGCTTAAAATGGTTGTGGGTTAACTACTGACTTTTAGAAAAGTTTCTCCGCTTTACAGAACTATCTCAGGGAGCCTCATTGGGCCAGACTTTAACTTGCCTTGCACAAAAGGTGATGGTCTGCCTGTTTTGACTTCACGGGAAAGCATTCCTGAGCAAGCAATGGGAAATGGCTTTTTCCCCAGTGGTCTGTCACCTTACTCCACCAGAAGCTGCCATCCTCCAAGCTCTGTTTGTGCATGAGTTTGTGTACACATTCCTTTGCATTACAGACAAAATGAACTGGGAAAGCTTAACGGACTGTTGAAGGTGAGTATGAGCTAACCCAGCTCATTTTGTCTGAAATGGATTGAGAAACACTCACATGACCTTCTTCCTCTCTCAGAGCCCGGGGGCAGTTGCTTCCCGTGATGGAAAACAGCACCAACCAATTCAGTAAGGTCTTGAAGAAGACTTTTGTCTGTGTCCTGAAAAGCAGGTTCATAACTCACATTACCTTTTCTCCAGCCTTTAGAGAAAGACATATCAACTGTAAATGAGGAGTTGACTTTTAGGGGAAGCTAAGCAACCAGCAATGAATTACAAGTAGGCAACACAGGTTTTTTCAAAGCTATGGCCATAGCCTCTGCTGGTCATTTCAATTACTGAATGTCTAGGAGCAAAATGTCCATGCCAAATTTAGCAAAGTCTGTAACAGCAGTAGTAAAATGCTGTCTCTGGAAAATTCTCTCTTCTATAGATGGTGGTTCATTTTTAAAAATTACTGTCTAGGTGACTGAGTCTTCTATTACCTGTAGCAAAGAAACTACTGGAGGTGAAAGGCTCTTTCAAATGGCCCTATTCTGACTCCCAGGTTTTAGCTCATCTTCCTCTTTCTAAATAACATGCAGAAAACTTAACAACCTAAAATGTCCACATAAATATTCCAAAATATTCTCGTGTTCTCCATACACTTAAATGTTGCTTCTGTCTCCATTATTTCATACATTAGTAAGGCAACTGATTCATCTTTTGCCCTCTAATATAATGTTTGAATAAGGAATCGTTAAAGTTCTCATTAGGTTTGTTGTGGGGTTTCATAATGAATTCCTTTTCACAAGCTGGAGAGTCTTTTGATTTTTGCTTGCATATTCATAGAAGAACTATGTCATAAACAAAGTCTAAATCTGGCACCACTTTCCTGCTAAGCCGTGCTAAGACTGTGTTGTATCTTTCTACACTTTATCCTATAAAGAAAACAATGTCAATGCCAAGCATGGAAGGTGAAGAAGATTGCTATTTAAAGGATAATTTTTTGGCACATGAAGCACCATTGGAGGCACATCATAAAAAAAAGGAAAGTGCATTGCTTTTCTTCCACAGGCTAAAATTCTGCCTTGGTCTATCCCAACAGAAAGAACAATACACTTCTGTGCAAGATTGTTCAGTAAAGTCCAGATGCTCAGGTAAAATGAATCTCTTGCCATATTTACATATGTAGAGATACGTAAAAGAATACACATATTTCAGAGTTCTTTTTTAGCCTATATTCTCCCCTTAACAAAAGTGTTCACATGAATCAATGAGATTTATCCTGTCAACATGAAAAGAAAAGCATATATTGATTGATAATCTACATGAATACACTGGTCAAGCAGTGGATTCGAGCTTAACTGATACATTTCATTCAATGGCAAGTATATTTGCTTAGGGCAGCAAAAAAGTTCTGTACTCCTAATGATGTGGAACTGAATTCTTTATGTCCCCTGCTGCTAGCCTGCTTTTAAGGCAGAACTGGATATATCTATGACAACTAAATAGGTATTTTGTAAATTGTACTTAGCTACCTTTAAGGAGAAGTCCAAACCACATATTGTATAAGCATTGCCAGAAATTTTATCGAGCTTGGCTGGAAAAACAACCTAATACTACATTCTTCTTGCCAATCAGCACAACAGAATTTTTGGTTTTTATCTCTACTCTCAGCTGATAGGTCAGTATTACAGGCAGAATTTTGACTCAGAGTTGCTGTTCTTTTAGGGCCTTTTTTATGATACATACAGAAATGTCAACAACAATACATAAAATCACTGTCATGTGAAATAATTGATTAGCTGATCAGTTTCCTATTCTATTTCTTTAATACATTTTCCCCAAGAATAATGATTATATTTATAGAAATATAATAATTTTCCATGCTAAAGCAAAATGGTATTTGACATTAACAAAAGGTCAGGTGTCATACTGTAAACCACAATGAGTATTGCTTTTAAAGATTATTGAATTAAGAGGTACATGTATTTGACAAAGTATAGAATTCCAATCACTGCCATAGTAGCAGTGCCCTTTTACATGCCATGGATTTATTGACATTTCCTAACTGTAAAAATGCAAAGTAGTTTTCACGTAATAGGCACTATCAATTTCAAAAATAAAAATGTCTCATTCAGGAACATGTGTATTTTCCTTCTGATTTTGCATGCACACATTTGAACACTCAAATACCTGTGTATCCCATTGTGATTGTGGTTCATAGGGACAAATATATGTCCACTTTTTGAAGGCACTTTTGCATTGTGCACAATGCAATAATAAACCATACCTTTTCTTTTTCTTGAAACAATACTGTCACTGCTCTGTAAACGTGACCCAAGACTTTTCAGAGGAGTTAGTTAAAATGAGTGTGAGGACAGCATCAGAGCCTCTCCGTGGTATTTGCCCACACCACAGATCTGTCACAGTTTGGTGTGACTGACGGGCCTTAACTCAAGTCCCAGGCCTTTTAAGGGTCAGAAACTGTTGGAATTATGCCAAAGGCTGTCTAGAGAAAACACCACAGCTTCAAGAACTGCCAGGCTGTTTCAAGCTGTGAGGGCAAATTAACTAAAAAGGATTTTAAACATTGATAGGTTTGAACAATAATACTTTGCAAATGTAGCACCTTTTATGTGTTCCTGTAGTTAATAATAATAGAAAAGCCATAGAGAATGAGCCTTCTATTCCAGAAAGCTGTGCCATGTTACTATTACAGTCTTACAAGGATAAACTGTTTATTAACAAAAGGAGCTCAGTTTCTCTCTAAAAGGATGTAATACATTTCAATTCATCTGTATTTTCAAATAACTTTTTTGATAGTATCAAATGAGTTTCTTGTAACAGGAAGTCTTGAGGTTTTTGTTGTTTGTTGTTGCTGTGATATTTCTTTTAAATTTGCACTAGATTTTTTGATATTTAGCAACAGAGCTCCAATTCCCAGATTGGCCAGTTCCATGATCAATGATTAAGAGAGTTTAACCTAAAAATATCCCTTTTCAATAGTTTCCTGTATGTAGAATGAGGAGTCAATGGAAGGTGGTTATCTAACAGCTTTTCATTAGTCGTCATCCACTTGTCATCAGCAAATGTGTTGTTCAAGGCACTTTTAACTCTTCCTTTGTTCATCCTTTCTGGACCCTTTAAGTCTCTAGTCTCTCTCACTTCTGCTACCTACAGGGCTGTTCTCTGGTCTTTTTCCTTCAAAGTCACATCAGCTGTTATACCCAGGAAATGAAGCTTTGATTATAAAGGAGCAGTTAAAATTGGAAAAAAAAAAATCTTAAATTGTAGTCAATAAAAAATTCTGTCAATAAAAAAATCCCCAAACAATCAAATAAAACCAAAGAGAACCCAAAGACAAAATCTGAATGCATTGTAGGATCTAATAGTTTGTGTGCAATACCTCAGGTTTTGGTATAAGAATTGCCGTGGTGGATAGATTGAAGGCTTGCTTGCACTGAACAGCAGCGCAAAGATTGTCACATACAATTCAGTCAGAACTCACTTTTCAATCACAGATGCCAAATCTTGGATTTGGTTTATTAAATCAGCACTTAGGCAAATAAAATAGTCATTTGAGTGATAATTTCAACATACTAATGAGATATTCAGATGTCAGCAGTTGAAAAATACACACTGGCCTTTTGAATTTAAGCCAAGATAGTCTTTGAGACTAAGACTTTATAGAAGGATCAAAATAATTTCTGAATTTATCTTAATCTTTCTGGGAGAGAGGCAGATGGGATTAAAGTTCTTTATGAAGTCATCACTAGTTTCAGATATAAAACCTTTCTTTATCATCTTACTATTAATTACTTGTATTTTGGTTCATATGCAGGTCAAAAAGCACCCTTATTCAGACATCCTCACTTTCATTCTATACAGTTCTCACCATGACACTGTTCCTGTAGAAGTGCCTACATCACTAGTGCTGAAACAAAACTACATCCCTTTTCTTGCCCTTCTTCTCTCTCTCTCTATCATCAAAACCAAGGTTAGCTAAGCCTAAAGGGATCTGTGTTAGATATAAAATTTGACAGACACCAAGACTGGCTTTGTTTTATCTAAACAGTTTGGTCATAGAGATATCAAATATTTAGTTTTTATTGTTGTTCTTTTTTTTTTTACGTGTTCAACAGTTTCCTAAAAAATCTTAAGACAATTAAAATATTGCAGATAACATTTATCCTAGAGATGAAAAGTCTCCCTTATGCTTTGCTTTTCTTTGAAAATTAACTAGAAAATGTATCTTTAATTATGATTGTGACTTTCAAGAACTAAACCAAAGTACGAGCTACTCAATGCTGTTCTTTTTTATTAATTTTTTAGTAGTATTAGCATGCTGTCTACAAGCATAATAATTGTTCTTACTTGAAGTCCTCTCTGCTGAAACCCTTTTAAAGAGGCTCTGCTCTGTTTAAGTGCAAGATGGTACAAATAGTATAAACCAAAAGAAAATGAGACAAAATTCAGCAACGTAATCAGCAGTATTCCTTGCAAGCCATAAGCCTCACCATTCACAGGTGCAACAGAGCGAAGAGGTTTTAAGGAGGAATTTGAAGTGGAACAATGATGTGTTATTTAACAGACAAATTAGCTCAGATATTATTGGGCATGCTCTCTGCCTATTCTGATAATGTAATCTATTTTAGCTTATTTGCTAGCTCCTTGAAATTGCTAGGTATCCATTTACTGGATTAATTAATTAAACATATTTAAATTATGCATTAGTCATGGCTTTAGAAAGTTAGAGTAAATAACATAGGCTTTATTAATTTTTCCCCTCTCTTATAATCTTCCTATCCCCGGTCTCTAATTTTCATCAATTTCACTTTCTCTTTTTTTCCCATTCCTTTTAAGTTTTTGTTAATTTTTTTAATAGTGCTAGCTGTTTCACCACTGGCTGAGACGGGAGCAGGTGTCTTTTCTCCAAAGTGACACCAGAGCTGAGCTGTGGAACAACTGAGAACAGAGCTGTCCCTAGGGATGGAGCACACCTACTTTTTCCCATGACAAGGTGTCAGGGCTGGAGACTTAAAAAATTAAAGGGGTTTTTTTTGTTGTTGTTTTAAGCAAAACATTTTCCACTACTTTTATATTTTCAGAACATTGTTCTGGCCTTGTACAGGAGACAGGGAAATGTAAATGTCAAACATTCACTTCTGTTTAAATGGGCTTATTATACCACAACGTGTTGAGATTTTGTTCCCTACCGGCCGGCTCTTTTCACTGTCGTACCCTGTAAGCACTTTCCTTGCACCTGCCTGAGGAGACTAATCCTCTATTAAAACATGTTCAAACTGAGCCAAGGCAGAAATAGCAGCCATTTCACTCAAACAAAATGAATCAAAACCTTGTAAAAAATAAATAAATCAGGATAGCTTTGGAGAAGACATTTGGCTGTTTGGTCTGTAGTTGAAGCCTTGTTACCTCACTATATTCCATCTGGAGAGCAGGCTTTACCCTTAGGGCATGGACCTGTTTTGAAAACAGTGCAAAAAAAACTCCCTCCCATGTAGGTTCTCAGCTGTTTATCAGTGCCACTCACTGTGTATCAGTGCCACACTGACCTCATCATTCCGGGGGTGCAATCTTCTTGTTTTTATGACTGGCCATGCTCTCACTTTCTTCTCCAGGATTGTGGCTATTTACTAAGATGGATCAGTAATAATATGATAATGTGTATTTCTCTCCCAGCTTTGGTGCAGAGTTAGACTCAACAGGGAGCTGCAGAAGCATTGCAGAGAATGGTGATGTCACTGACTGGTTCACTGAGGAGGGAAACTGCCCCCACCAGATAACAAAGAACTGCAGTCTAACAGGGTAAAGGATGAGGGAACATCTGTTCTGACATGGTAAATCAGCAGGCTAAACCTGTGGGCCCAAACTGCACTATCCAAGAACAGAAGCCCTGTTGGACAGCCCTCATCAGTGCCAAGTACAGGGCTGATCACATTGCAGTGCTCAAGAGATAACTGTATTTTAAAAACCCTAAGAACACAATAACAACAACAGATACCTCTAGCTCCCAAAAAGATCATTGCAACTGCTGCTCATAAAGCCAGGCAGTTAATTTATGGTACAAGGTCACATTTTTCTACAGCCAAACTCATCTCTGCTGATAAAACTGGTACAGAGATCAAGGATAAACAGTGAACTGTTCAATTTGCAGGCAGACAAATTATATGAACAAATGTGTTCATGCTAGTTGCAACAATGAAATTTCAACTCCTTTCAAGTCCTAAGTATTTTGTATCTTTTTAAGTTGGGTCTATGAATGGATGAGGTTGACATATAACGACAGTAAAAGATTTATAACCAAAAAAGTCACTTGAAAATGCAGTGCTCACCATGTTCTCTCAGTTTTGTGCAACTTTTGTTATAATTTTGTTATAATTCATAACATTACCTTTGTTAATATGGTTTTGCAGTGTTTGTTTTTCTAAGTTTGCTTAGAATTTAAAAATTCCTCTGTCCTATGAACAAAACCATTCACTGAAATTTTCCTTACAAGAAAGAGAAAAAAGGTTTGTGCTGTTGCTGAGAAACATGCCATACAACCTTAAATCTAGACAAAAAAGAGCTGGATTGATGCTGGTCATTTTTCTGGAAGCCCAGGTGTGTCTAGATACTTAGAGAAGTTGTATGGAACACTAATTTAGAGTAATACACAGCAAAAGCAGGCATAAGTAAATCTGCAGACAACACCCCTTAGCTTTCAGAAGCTCAAATGGTACATTATTTTAATGTAACCAAGTATTTTGATATATATGATTTGGTATCTGCTGAAAAGATTCCTTTCCTAATGCTAGCAAAACACAATTAATGATGGCATGTTTCTGAATTAAGATTAAATCAGCAACTGATTGTGATTTTGATTACAGATTCCCACAAATGATTAAAACTAGTAAAAACTTCTTTACAGTACTTCGCAAGTTTCACACAGACAAAGAAATTGTACACCATTGGTCATTCGCAGCCTGCAGCAGAAGCTTCTTAGTATGGCAAGATGTCAGGTATCTGCCCTTCCTATTATCATGTGTTTGGGCAACTCAGCTAGTTTCTGATGGGCACAAAAAGCACAATCTAGAAAGGGCAAAGACAAAAAACTAGAGAAGTTCACCAGACTGTTAAATCATAAGTCCTGCTGAGGTACAGCTTATGGAACAGTTTGTGTTAATGGTGTTAATTCAGGACAAATTCTAGCCCCTAGAGACACCCTGAGATTTCCAGCCCATGCAATACTTTAATTCAGTCTTTGAAGCAACATGCCACCAGTAGGAGAAAACATTACATATGTGGAATGGTGAAAGTTTATAAGACCCTGGGGGAAATGCATTACTAACACTGCTGAACTATTATTGGAGGTTTTGGGTTTGTTTGTTTGTTTGTGTTGGGTTTTTTTGTTGGATTTTTTTTTTAGGGGAAGGGCTTAGGGAGGGTGTATACAAAATTAAAGACTTCTGTGATATGTCACACTATACAAAAGAAATGGAATCCCAAAATATTTTAATTTCCAGATTACACCAAGGATATATGGGTACAATGGTTGCAACAGCTTAACAATTTACTTTTTCTTAAAATTTTGCTAATACATCTCTGTGTCTCATATGTAAACTGCCAGCACTGATTTTCAAATATGACCCTTTAAATACTATAACATTATTCCTAAAGCTGCAAGATCTACAGAATCTGAACACAGTAAGACATAACCATAGAAATTTGTGATGAAACTCCACTAGTTTTGGTGGACCTGGCCCTGATGTGATTAAACATGACATTTTATTTTTCTAGTCATCTTATGCAGAAGCTTTCTTACACTTATAAAGCAATAGGGTTTCATATATTCTTCTTGTCCTCACTACTGCTTTTGAATTACTTTAATAACAGCTGTACATAAGCAAAGCTTATATGATTGTCCTATTACCTACTTATTAGCTTTAGATCCCAAAATGGATTGTACCACATATGGGGAGATACAGATTTCAGGGGACCTGTATCTGATATAAACACGTAGCTCATGTTAACATTAATGAGAAACTTAAATAGGACTTCTCATTTAAACATCTTGTATGTAATAAAAATAAACTGAAGACATTTTTACTCTTTACTCAGAAAAAGACATGAGACAGAAATATGCATTCTCATGCCTGGTCATTGAAGGAATATGTAGGTTATGAGACACATGGTGAGAGAAGTCACAGATTCTTTTCAATCCTTTCAGTTTTGAAGGTCTGAAAATCACAAATGTCCTACTGTAGCCAATTTGAGAGACTACAGGGATACAAAAGAATTGTGCTGATACTGTCTTCAGGGATAAATGCAAAGCTCATTCTCAGCCAGGTGATCTGTTCATCTAATACAGTCCTTTGTTCTACACTGTAAATGTACAGCCTCTCTCAGCCTCCCTCCTCCAGCCCAGATTTCCCCTTTATGCTCCCCTGAAATCCTGGTCTTTGACTCAGATCTCTCAAAAGTCTGTTTGGCTGAGGAATATCCTCACTTCCTGCTGTTCAATACCCTGAGCAGGGCCCTAATTTGCTGCCTGAGTTAACTTCATCCAAGCCATTGGGCGCTTGTAAATCCCATCACAGGGACTTCATGATATTCTTAGTTCTATTTTATTCTGAAAACCCCACTGCCCAAGGTTATCATATTATGGAAGTTTCATTTCTCTGTGAAAACACAAACCTCAAAAGCTGAACACATAAGAAATAAATAATAATCCAAATTATGGTTGCTGAAGAGGTTTTAATCTCTTTATTTCTGAGACAAGCTCTTGATTTTGCTAGGAGCATAAATCACAAATGTTATACACTTAGCTATTCTGTACCACTCAGCTACAAAAAATATTATTTCAAGAAAATGAATTTTATAGTATTTCATCTTAACCCATTATTCCTTGTATTTCAAAGAAAAATGTCAGTGCTGCTCATGCTATTAATGTCTACCATTTTCTGTTTGATCGTGTCTAATACCCTAAGTGTGCTACTGTTGAGGCCAACTCATAAACTGAGGTGCAACTCACAAACTCTGCCTATCAAATGACATGTAATGCTTTGTAATGCCTAAAAACTGTTATGGAGGTTTAACTGACAAATCTAAGGACAGCATTCATCTCTAAGAAAACACACAGAATGACAAGAATGTTTAAAATTATCTCATAACAAATGCTGAAAGAGGAGGATATGAGGGGTGTATTTTTCCTTTAACTGATTTTCTTTGGTCTACTCCATAGCCTAGTGTCTGTTACTTTCATAAAAACACTTAAGAAATTAGAATAGATTTTGAAATGAAGATCCAGCCAAGCTTCTCTGGAGTAATACTCAGACATAGTAAACAATTATATTACATAAACCAACCGTCTGAGCAAAAATGATAATTAAAGTAATGCATTGGTGTGCTTCATTGATTTATGAATTTGCTTAATGATTCCTGTTAGAGCAGAAGAAGCCATTATGCATTCACTGATTTTAAGAGACAGTATATAGTTGTGTGACCTTTCACTAAAGAAGAAAAGTAGTATTCCTGAGCAATTAAAAAAATTGTAAAAGAAATGTTGTTATGAAAAACTTTTTTCAACAATTTGAAAATAACATCCCAAGCCATTAATTTTGTTCATGAACAAAGCTGTTCCCATTTTTCACACTACTATTCAGAAAAGAGTAGAGGAATTTGCCTAGTCCATGCTTGCATGTTGGATCCTGTCTGAAAAAAAATAAAATAAAAGAATCCAAGGCTAAATTTATCTGCTTTTGATTCAGATTCAACCCAACCAAGTACCCCAGGTTCCTGGCTGAAAGACAGTGGCCCACACTCCCCACTCAATTACTGTTATTTATTGGTGCTTGCTGCGCTCATCCAAAATCAGAGCTCCACTGTGTGAACTGGGGTTAACACGGACACTGAAATACATACACTGAATATCTCTGACCCAAAGCACTTATGATCCAGACAGACAGTTGGGGAAAACCTGAGCATACAAATGAAAGCATACAAATAATATCCTCCTGCTGAAATCCAGGGAGATTTTACTCTCTGTTTCAAGTAATTCTCAGTGATACTGAAGATCTCACCCACAAAGACCGAGCAAATGTACTATCTTGCTGTTAAGGAGATGGGGAGTTTAAGTAGAGAAAGATGAGGTATTATCATGCAGGTCTGTGCAGGAATTTTGTGGTAAAATTGAGTCTTAAAAACAGGGTCATAGATTTCTCCGCCAGGTCAATTTCTGTCCTGTCCCCAGAAGTTTTGTGAAGAGGGTCTTCTCCCGCCCCTAATGTGCATCCATTAGTGCTAGTGAAATCCACACCAGGTACTAAAAGTAAATAGTATTGAATGCCTTCAAACCTTGACACAGCAGGAGGCATCCTGAAAGTAAGGAAGGAGGAGTCTTTTAAATTAGCTGTTGTAAAACAAATGGAAGGGTCCAGGGGGTGCATTTGACATTTATCTGTGTATTTCCTTGCTTTTGTTGTTTTCTGTCATTGTCCTATCATTCCATTCCCCTTGAATTTTGTGTAAACTTCCTTGTTTGTTTGCTTTTCTGATAACTTGTAGAGTAAACTTCTCCTTGACAAGAGAAAATGCAGCTGGGAGAATAAGGCAGGGGGAGGTTTTCTGGCTGAAATACTTTCAACATGGCATCAGCATAGTTGCTTGTGACTTTGAGTGCTGTGAAACATTTGTTTGTCTTGCTTTCTTTCCTTGCTTTTTCACAGTTCTTTTCAACCTCCCAACAAGCTGATGGAAAGAGAGAGAATCCCCTACAACACTAAACACATTTTGTTATTTACTGTTAAATCTCTATTTTCACACACAGCAGAGACTGCACATGTCAATATATCTTTTTAATTGTATGTGGAACTTGTCACATCAGGTTGTAAGCCCCTTGAAGTCCCAGAGCCCATTTTGAACTGGGTTGACACTTCAAAGTAAAAAGGGAACAAGTATGGAAAGCTCTTTGAATCACAAAGAGCCAAATGAAAACACTCCATCAGACCTCAATCCCCAATTATGCTTTTTCCCTGTGTATTTTGCCAGCCAAAATCCATAAATGACCTTCAAAATGGCAACATGATGATGTAGAGACCAACTCTTTATCCCTTGTTATCATTTTAGCAGCTCAGCTCATTCAGGCAGTTTCACTTTTTCGTAGGAATACAGAGGTGGACAAGAAATAAATTTGCAGAGGGATAGACCCTCAGCCCTAAACTTGGACCTTGTCCTAGTGACACTTTTTTGCCATCCTCTGAGACGGCCATTCACACTCAGTAGGTGAGAAAGAGAAGATTAAAGCATGGGATGGTCCTACTATAATTGTTTGGAATATTTTCATTTTGTGTTGTAATTAGTGTTATTTTTACTCTAACAGAGGCCCATAGCTTCACAGTTCTTCAAAGAAAATAAGTAAGAAAAGGAATGTTTTGATTTACATTCTTTCAGGTCTGGACACATGATGACGTTTTCAACTCTTTACAATACTACTAATAAAAAAGTCCCATGACACCATAGACTGCTGAAGTATTTCAAAGATATGTAACAGAGCAAGAAAAAAGTACACCAACAGGAGGAGGAACTCCCACCAACAGGAGGGAGAAGAAAAAGATGAGAAGAGCTCCTGTTGCTTCATGAGCATCCAGCCTTCCCTGCAGAACCACAGTGGCTGGGGAAAGCCAACACTCTCCCCTCTGCTCCACAAAATCACCTGCAGAGACAAGAGCCAGCTGCCTCCCTAGCCCTTTGGTTACCAACTCTCAGTGTGAAAACCAAACGTTAAAGCAAGAAGAGTCTTTTTGTTCTGGCCTTAGTGCAGGAGCTAACCCCCAATACACTCCTTCAAGGCTACTTAAGTCCAGAAGCACTATGTTAAACTCATCTCTCTTTCTACTACACACATTTAAAGCCAAGATGGATATTATTTCAGGATTCAAAATATTTGGATGTAAACTCTTGCTGTAGCTCCAATGAGTTATCACATAGCTCACTATCTGTCTTTGGAACATGCTAAGGTAAAGTGGATTTTACCTGACTCCTGCACACGCTTATCTTTATTCGCTGTAGGGAGGCTAACTGATGTTAGGAGGGTTTTTTTATTATGATTTTACTGTATATCAGATTAAGTACTTCCCTAATTTGTTGATGGATCACTAAGCAAGCAGCACCGGCTTTTAAGTTTATCACCATTACTAGCAGTAACTAGCAAACCTTTAGCGGTGCTGGTAGAGACCACAGGCAGAGAGCCTGTCTTAAATCTAGCAGAGAAAAATTTGATCGAGATTCCACTTTAAAGAGCAGTTTGCAAGCAGAGTTTTGAGTGAAAGCAAAGTATCAGTGTGAGTCTGAAACTTATTCAAGCTGTCAATCTCGATGTCTTGTGTCTGTTAGCATGCCCAGCTTTGGTGTTATTGTTTGTTTGCATGTTAACCAAAATGTAGGTCTACATTTTTCCAGCACATACAGACTTCTGCTGACTGACTTCCATGAATCAGATGTAATCGAGTGGTAAGTGGCAGTTACCTTCCATCAAGCAAAACTTTAAGCACAGGGTGGTGGAGCTGGCTCTGCACATGCCTCCCCTCACGTTTTCAGGTAGCAGATGTTCCTGTATCACCCAGTTACCAAAACGCAGGTTATGCTGTTGCCCCATACCCCCCCTTGAAGCTGTCATTTTACCCCAAAGTCCAGCAGCTCAGGCTTACGCAGACCCACTCATCTGTTTCAGGAGCCAGCCTGCCTGGGCTCTGCAGCAAACCTGCTGCCCAAAGCCAGCAGAGACATTCAGACCCAGCCCAAGACAAACACCCACACCTTCACCCCTCGAATTGTTTGTAGAGACATTAGCACGCATCTTCCCTATCAGTAAGCTACTTAAATGCAGAAAAATGCATCTAGGTAGACTTGCCAAAGCAGGAGAAAACGACTTAATTTTAATGTTTGACATATTACTTAGCCCACAGCCTTATGTAATGAGGAGCAACATGACCTGCTTCAGAGAGAGAGGCATCTCCTAAACGCCTGGGCCAGTAAATGAAAACGAAGTTTAGCGTACGTGATGTAAAATATGAAGTCTAGGAGCAGTGAACCAAAACAGAACAAGAAAAAAATCTAACCTACTAAATAACAAAAACATGCAACATACTGAAGAAGGAAAGAGACGAAGGAAAGAGATTTGGGAGATTACTGCAAAAGAAATGTTGATGTCTTTCTCTGTGTGGCCGCATTAGAAGAGGCAAATATGAAGGATAAACCAACCCCAGAGATGATAAAGCAAAACAACATAGAGAACCTGAGCTGTATTAACCACAATCCAGTTTAGTATAAATTTGTCAGTGAGAGCAAGAGGCTTTAAGGTAAGATTATGACTTTAGGGAAGAGGCATATTATAAACAGCATCTGCCAGAAGCAGCCACAGAAAGCATTTTACGAGAGATTCCGCTGAAAATGCCCCTTCCTTCCGAGCCTCGATGCCATAGGAGGAGTCGGGAGTGGGCAGCGATCAGGGGTGCCGAGGAGGAGGCGCGCTGCACCTGCCTTGGGGTTGCAGGCTGTGTGCCACAAAGGCACGGCACAGAGGAACGCTCTCCCCTGTGCTTCGGCCTGGTGCTTGGCTGTTTCCATGGCGATGAGTGAGTTTGTGCCGTGTTCTTTTTTCCTGTTACTTTGGCTGTAATGTCCGAGCCCGAGGGAAGGAGTTTGAAGGAGTGCGAGTCGAAGTGACTCGAGGCTGCAAAATGGCTGCGGTGCGCCCGGGGGGAGAGCAGCGTGCCGTGGGAGGGAAGGAAGGTGGGTGGCACTGCTGGGGAATATGCGTGGTTTAAAAACAAACTGGTGTTTTGCATCTGCAAAACTATCTCCTGAAAGGTATTGGAGGAGCTACTGAAGGTGGCTCTGCAACAGGCTTTGTCTGCTTAATTCTTGTCCTGTGACAGAGCTAATTTGCGTGAAGGCCAGCACTTTTTTCCCCCCAGATTTTTTTTTTCCTGACTGAAATTTAAATTTAGGGACTTGCTTTCATTAGCTTTGGTTTCTCTGTCATTCACTTCGCTAAAATCAGTTGTGTTCCTCCCTTTCCTCAGGTCTCAGTTTTGTGTCTTTCCAGAGGGTCTGCCCGAGGCTGGCGTTCCCCTTGGCAGCTGAGTCACACAGCTGAAGGTGCTGCTTCGTGCTGGGGCTCACTCTTCCCTTGTAAGGGAAAAAAAACCAAAGAAAATAATAATTTTTGGAAAACTGAGGGGGAAAAAAAGAGCAGGGAGATAGCATACAAAGTATTTGTAAAGTTTGGCCCTCATTGTTTAAGATGGAAATGGTAATTTAAAAAAGAGAAGATGGATGGATAATTAGCACACATCTTTCCTATCAGTTACAATTGCCCTTCTAGACGCTCAGGACTTTTGTTGTCAAGGAGGGGAGGAGAGCCCAAGAGCAGCATTTAGCACATTTCTGTAATGGGGTCTCTCTTCTGTGGTACTGCAATATGTCATCTGATTGTGCAAAGCTCCCAGGAGTAAGTGGAATTCTTGCATCGCTAATTTCACCTGAACACAGTGTTCTCTTTATGGCATGTATTAACACTCTAAACAAATAATAAGAGTAAAGTTTTTACCAGAGCATTTGTATAGTTGTGATAGATTTTGAGTAGCTTTGCAAGTGTTGAAACCTTTTGGGGAATTAATTTTACTATTTAGTAGCCTGTTAAAAAAAGAAGTGGCAGAACATCACCAGTTTCCTAAAGTTTACATGGAGAAGTTGCATATGAATGTAACCAATATGAAAAACAGCAGCAGAATTTTCAGGTGTTGAAATACATTGCAGTATGTACCCCTATAGTGGTGTAAATAACCCCCCCAACTTAGCTGGCTTTCCTGTGGTTGTACATGGTTTGAAGATGAGTGACTGCAGCTTGTGTTTCTCTAGAGAAACAGAATTAAGATGGAACAAATAACCCAGAGTGAATTTTGCACTGAAGAAAGAAAGGAGACTAAACTATGCAGATAGAATCCAAATGTTTGGGGTGTGTTATGGCCCAGTGTGTGACACAGTTGTCTGCTAGGTCTGTGTATTTAGTGTCTTTGGCTGGTGGACTGTATTCTTTTCAGAGCATCTAACAATTTCAAACACTAGGCACGTAGAGAATTGAGGTGAGAGAATTGAAGTCTGAACTGTAGAATAAAAAATTAAAACAAACAAACCAAACAAAAAACCCCAAAAACAAAACAAAAAATCCCCACGAAAATAAAAAAACCCAAACCAAAACCTGAAAACAAGCAGTGTTCCCAGGGAAATAAACCAAGATGAGATGATATTCTTGGGTAGACTGATAGTGACCATGAAGTCTATTTCAACAATTTCTTGTTAGTTTCCTTGTTTGTTTGCTCATTTCCTTGTTCCTTTCTGTTTTAACCAAAAAGGGAACTGCAGTTCTCTTTGTGACTCGCATTTAGCTATGATATGTGACTCTGGCAAGAATACTAAGCCAGAAGTTCACAGAGCACCTGGATTCTGCCTAGTTTGTGCTGTTTCAGGCGATTAAAAATTCTTTCAGGCAGTTTATACGGCTGAGTAAATTAATATTTATAAATCCTGTGGGATAGCTTGTATTCAACACCTCTAGGGTATTTTTATTCAGGAAGGTCCTCAATTTTACAAAACAATGTACAGATACTTCAAGAGTGACTCAAGAAGGGGTGTTCAAATCCATATTGCCTTGGGACTGCTGAAAAGAAAAGTGCTGGTTTTCTCTGGAGACACTGACAGCAGGAATGCCAAGGTAGTTAATTCCTCTGCTGAGGATGTGGAGTTTGTGAGCTCTGGGGGAGTAAAGGTGAGTAATGCCTTATATATAAGGACCAATGATAAAACATTTTTGGGATGACTTTTGTTCTCTCTCCATCTCAGCAGCTCTTGGCTTATCTGCAGGTGTGGTACATGTATATGTATGTATATGTAGATATGTATATAAATATATTTGGTGGGATTAGAGGTGGATGGCTTGACCTACTGAAAGCTTTGTGTCTCTGCTCATACTAGAATGCTAAGGAAATGACTAGTTGCAGTCCTGGGCTGTGATTAAAGACAGCTGCTTCTCCTCCCTGTCCCCACACCACAGGAAAATCCATTCCTGGAGCTCTTGTCTGTGGGCTCTTCTTGTCTGTATAGCTGTGTTTATTCTTGTTTAGTGTAACAAAACGTTGCATTTTCTTTCCAAGTTTGTGGCAAAATATTTTTCTGTTGTTTTAAACTGTATTTTTAATAGCTTTTTTATTTTTAATTCTCTTCAGACATTGTAAAATCTGAATAGATACACATGTACTCATACATTTCTGGTTAACATTCAGTGATGCGTGAGCTGATGTGGTGTCATGGTTTTATTGCCAGCGTCTTTGGCCTCAAAGCTGTCCTTTTTTGGTATTTAAGCTTGAAATGCAGTTGTTTTTGTTGGTTGGTTTGTTTTTGGTTTTTTTTGTTTGGCAATGAATCAAGAACTCTATAGTCAGTCGTGTTTGGCACAAAGATTTTCCTGCCACTAGCATTTTTGGGTTAATAGTTGTCTGTAAAGAAAAAATGCACTGCATATTATTTTCATAAAATACCAAATGATAGAGCTATGCCTTGCATCATCAAGGAAAAATGAGTAAATAACACCAAAATGTCAATGAAAAGCCACTCAGTCTGTTAGCCCAGCAGTACCTCTTGTAAAAACACACCGTGCATGTTTATAAATGTAGCCAGAAGTTCCCAACGCCTTGCAAGCGTGATGCTTATAGCACAAGCTAACAATGATCAGCTAATAATTACCATGACAAATTCGGGCCCAGATTTGGCCCAGCCTGCAGAAGTACTGCAGTTAGTTTGGACCTAACCATTTACAAACAGGAGTAGTTTGTGCTGTTACTTGCTCCTACACGAATACCCTTGCATTGAAACTGTCTCAGCTACTCAATCTCACAGCCTTCTCCAGTCAGCACCACTTAGTTTGGGGTGTGATGAAGCACTTCAGTATTGGAGAAAACCTCTGAGAGGGTCTGTAGCAAGTCTCGCTCTTGGTTTTCAGCAGGCAGAGAGTAAAGTTGGTGAACACAGGTTCTACCTGCCTTTGAGCTCTCTTGCCAGCAATTTGCTGGGGAGCCCCTGGTTGCCCAAAATGTGTCTCTCCTGTGAGTACTGAGGAGAGGCTTGGCAATGCTGTGCAGCTGGCTCCTCCTGCTCCAGGAACCAAATGCACAGGGACAGTGAGAATAATATCGCTTCGAGAGTCGTGTGAACGTACTTGGAGCATTAAATGTGAATGCTGGAGCCCTGAAATTATGGAAACACTTATGTTCAAAAGTGTGGAGTTCAGTGTTTGCAGCTATGTAGAAATCCTATACCTTAAGTTATGCACATTTTACAGCTTTTTTTACTGTTTAAGATGTTTTTAGTTTCTATGTGATGTGCTCCAAGATGACAGAGGTACAAACCTTTTTATAAGACTTGCTATATGATTCTCTCATAAGTGTCACATTTGATATCTAGACCAATATTTAATTATATTTAATAATAATTTTTTCTTTTATTTTTTAAAAAACTTCTTTCACAATCAGTGGTCTGCTGGACTTGGACAGTGGACTGTAAACCTAGAGCTTTTTTCAACACTCAGCAAAACCTTTGCCAGGCTAGATCGGTTTTCATTGGATGTTTCCTGTTGCTCGTGTACAAGAGAGAATGATCATTCTGCAGTGTAAGCATCCTCTAATTTGAAGAAATGGCTTTATTGCAGCAGTAGTTATTGCAATAACAGCTGGTACTGTCAACACCACTATATGGGAAGAGCTGTAGTGGTAGAGATTTGGTTCTCACCTACAATAGGAAGTAGCTTATGAGCCTCACACACTTTTTTTCCCTACCTCCAGGAGAATTAATACAGATTTGTTTTAAAAAAAAATAAATGTTGTACATATGGAAGGATCAAAAGGAGAAACCAAGAGTAAATTAAATTTAGCTCTTTACCGTAGCTGTGTATTTTGAGACTGAAAATAATTGCACTACCTACTTCTGGGAATGTAAGAAGCCACAGTATGGAATAATTATTTAAAAGTTTGCAGCTAACATTCATTCTTTGCAGAATGTGATGCTGAACTGAGGATTTACAAAAGCAAAAGGCATCTCAGTTAAAATGCCAGGTGTTCCAAAGCAACAGTAGTATTTATTTCACTATCTACTTTCAGACAGTAATTTACTACCTGGATAGATTGCTTGCCACAGGATTTTTTTTTTATTTTAAAAAGTAAATAAAAGAGATTATGGCAATCTTCGAAAGAAGGCATTAATGCATTCGACTAAATCTTTTTACTGTGCTTATACACCTTATATAAAGGTCACAGATGGAGGGAAAGCAAAATGTGCCACCTCCCATGTCAAATGCCGCAGTTCTTGAGAGTAGCAAATTGTTCTGTTACTTGAATCTTGTATCCATTTGGGACTGAACAATTTTTTTCTGTAAAGCATTCAAATGTGTCTTCTATCTGGTAGAGTATATCCATCACTGTACTGAAAGTATTGTTCTAACCCTGAAAGCAGTTTTCCACCATGGAGGAGCTTATTCTAAAGTGCCAGTTCATGTGAAAAGCCATGTGCCTGGGTTGGTTTTTTTTGTTTGAGTTTGAAGTAGGGAAGAAGAAGGTCAGGAAAGAAGCAATGTGTGTGTGAATGTTTGTTTTTCTCCAAGAGAAGGGCATAGGCAGGCTAAATTGATTTTTATTTCCAATAAAGGGTGGAAACTGGAGAGAGAAGGAAACTGTCAGAGAAAGTGCATGGAAGAAAAATACATAAAGTAAAGCATCACTTAAATGTGTGTAATTCAAGTGCAGAGGCTATATCTTGTAGGAAGGATTGGACCAGGCTTCATACTGGAGTTATGTATTTTAAATTTTTCCAGTCCCATTATTACTGTGACCATTGCTGTTACAATACTCTTGAATAGAAGGTTATTCAGACTTCCTGGATGCTTTCCTCAAAATGGGGGTGTCATTGGTTATGCAACATCTTCTGCACACCAAATGTTACCAAGAAGTTATTCTCAATATTATCTGTACTTTGACCTGCTTAAAAAAGAAATGCCTAACTTCTTTTATTCTGTGTGAAATGAAGTGGTTCAGACACCACTTGTACAATTCCTGCCAGAAACAACAAAGTCTCTAAGTTAATGATATTTCTGTATGTTTAGCTGGTCTCTAGAATATATGACTTTAAGTAAAGTGTTTGGGGAATTTTTTGGGCAACTGGTGTGATAGAAATTGTTCTTTGGCACATTAGCAGAAGTTATGGGACAGGAGGAAGTCCTGTTTGTTACAGCATAAGTGATTAGATTAGTCTTCTCCATTGCCATGCTGTTTAAAAAATAAAAAAATCACCTTTAAGAAAAAATACCTCAATCTTGTCTTGAGTAATATTTTTATGTGTATTATCTGTGACACAGACCTTCATAGTATTGCTGCTCATTAAAGTGCTGTTGTACACTAAGTAGACTGAAGTCACTGCTATCAATTTCCTACAAAAATTGAATGTTTCTGTAACTTTTGATAGTGACCTCTTTGTTCAAGTCTTGTTAGATAATGCAGGATTTTATTTTCCTTTAAAAAAGAAAAACACTTTCTTTGAGAAAGTTGATCTATACTTTACATGTAAATTTGTTTAAAATTGATTGCTTCAGCAGTGTTGTGATACAAGTCTTTCAAAAGTCTTTTTTAAATGACAGTAGCTATTTTACAGATGCCTTTGACGGTATTTAAATCATATTGTGGGTTTATTAACTATGATTTTTCTTCCTTGGTCTATCTTAAAACTGTTTCTTTATACGTTTTTAAAAGTGAAGTCACTCCTTCAATATTAAATCAACAATTGCCATGTTCTATTATTCATGCTACAGAACTAATTCTGGCTCCTAAGAGGTAAACAATAAAATAGAAATGCAAGGGTTGGGGGAAAACCCAAACACAGCTCACACTTAAAGCTGAAATGGAGGGCTGGAATTGGAAATTATCGTGCAATTTCTCATATTACTCCATCTACTAAAGACACCATTACATAAAAAACATCTTGTACAGCTTATTTTGTAAATAAAGTGTTTATCTGGTACTGCCTATGACATTTATAGAATGAATCAGCATGGCTTCTTTTGATATGCAAAGGTTTTTTAGTGTCTAAATAGTCATAAATTATTATAAATGAGATTAAGACCTTCAAAGACTGTTCCATTTAAATAGCTAAAACCAGATTTTAACTAAACCAAAACAGAAATTTTCCTTAAAACCATTCTTGGGGCTGGAAACAGTCCTGGGTTTCAATGAAGCGCTTCACTTCATGTATTTTTATTGTTTTTTCATCATCCATTCCAATGACAGAAACCGTGTGCCGGCTCTCAGCTCTTCAGGCTTTCCCCAGGTCTCCAAGCCACATGTGCTGCCCTTGCGCTTTGGCAGTGCCCTTGGGGGGAGCCCCCCAGTGCTGGTGCCCCGGCTCCTTCTGGGGGCAGCGCCAGCCTGGGATGGTGCCAGGCGTGGGGAGAGCTGTAGGTACCTGGTTTGTGGGAATTGGGAGCGGGGCTGCAGCCGAGCCTCATCCCCAATGGGCTACAGCTGTGAGAAGCAGGTGAATGCCATTGAATGCAATGAGACCAAGCGTGCTGAAATGTACTGGCCTATCACCAAAGGGAACAAAGGGCACACAGGTGCAATGTATGAACCATGAGG
Organism: Irena cyanogastra; assembly: GCA_013397155.1. Taxonomy (NCBI): domain Eukaryota; kingdom Metazoa; phylum Chordata; class Aves; order Passeriformes; family Irenidae; genus Irena; species Irena cyanogastra. The sequence goes on along the minus strand of VWZV01004868.1, from coordinate 502,169 downwards.
GGCATAAGAAGTTGGGCTAAAGAGCAAGAAGAGCAGATGCTTGTAGTCTTCTGAAGAGGAATGATGTTACTCTGTCTGGGTAGATACCTGAACGCTTCAGATGTGGTATAGTACTATTCTGTTTGTGTGACTGCTTAGTGCTTTCTGAAATGATATGATGGTATTGTGTATTGATATGATAGTATTGTGGCCGTCTCAACTATGACCTGTGCTGTGGCACATGCTGCTACAGAGAGCAGCAAGAGCTCTCTGCTGGTAACAAGGGTGGCATTGTGCATCCACTACCTAAAGCTTTGGAAGAAATGTGCTTATTTAGAACAGAACTTTGCCACCCGTTTCACCAAGGATCAGAAATGGCGGTGACAACATCAAAATATTAATGAGAGTTTCTTGTCAGTTGTTATATGATTATGGTGAAATGATGCTTCTTACCATGATTTATAGGTGCTTCAGTGTTTGCAGTAGAAGTGTAAGTGTTACCATTTATTGACTTCATAAAGAGAGACCATAAAAGATTAAGGTCAACTTTCTCAAAGGCTTTGCTGATTTTCAGTGCAGCAGTAGATGATACATGGTCTGAATTGTTTGGATTTTCACATGGACAACCTGTTCAAAAATCTGGGCTTAGAGAGACAGGGCTTTGGTTAGCTCTTGATATTCTTGTAAAAGAGGTTTAGATATAGATATAGGTATAAATATGGATATATGTCCTAAAGACAAAGTAATATAGTTATAAATGTCATGTAGTTATTCTCTTGGTTTGTTCAGATGCATAAAATCTGCAATCAGAGTAGTTAATTTTTCTTTATACAAGAGCAGTTAAGGCAAGATTTCATTTCAGATATGAATTAGAAACTTGGATCTGTGTATGTAACCTAAGAAGCTACAACTTTTGGAAAAACTTTCCATAGAGCCTTTAATTATTGGAAGATAATATTTGTACAGTTGAGCTGAAAGTGCAAATCAAAAGGTACTTTTTTCAAAAATTTAGTCAAGGATTATTTTTCCAGGCTTTTTAAAAGCCATTTATGACACATAAGTATCAGAATATTTTACTTTCTTTGTAACTATCAGGTTTTTTATAAATAAAATTGCTTAATAGCCTCTTTCTAACTATGGAGAAAGTATATTTCTATCAAATATTTCCTAATGCAACATAATATTATATTTGGTGCAGTTATTAGTATGAAAACAGATAGTTTCCAGTAGTAATTAATGTGATGTTCTTTTGCTTTTGTAAATAACTGCTGGCTCTAAGGATCTGTGCATGCATACTGGAAAAATGCATGCAATATTTTAATACTGTTTCATTTCTAAATAGTTAGCATATGAGTGTCAGGACAGCATTATGTAGTTAAATTACTATAGCAAAATGATTTTGTTTTAATGGAAAAAAAATCTCAGGTCTTACCAGAAAGTCAACCCAGAAGTACACCAACACATTATGAATATTTCAACACCCAAATAAGAGCAGTATCTCTCAATATCTACATAAAGTAAACAGTCCTTATTTGGCAGACATCAGTATTATTGCTATTAGATTATAAATCTTTGTTTCTACCTAGTTGCTTGTTTGATGATGATAAAATCTAAGCCATGTAGCCCTGATCAGTTTGTCAGCACATTATTTGCATGCTGACTTCAGTCATTATGTCTAGATTGGTACTGTCTGGTTTCTGTTAGGGTAGAGGAATTGAGGATTCACAGTATATGGAAAGCAGACATAGCTAACACAGGAGTTTGATACTTCTCGAGAACTGGAGTTCTTGTATTTGGCTTCGGGTTTTCTTTTCATATGCTGACAATGATTGGGCATAAATTTAATTGAGTTTTCACATGCCATTCAATAATACTTCTTCCCCCTAGAGTTCTTCTGCAACCCAGTTTCATCTGTTTTCACCAACTTCCACTCACAAGTGCCAGAAGACCAGCTGAATGCTAACCAAGCATCTAGCCTGGCAGATAAACCCTCAAGGAGGCAAGAAAGAATTATCTGTATTAGAGTGGCATTTCAGAATTACTCCCACATTCCAAAAAGGGGCATATTTGGGTTTAGCAGTCTGCATTAAATAAGCAGGAGGTAAATTTGCAACAGAAGACTTACTCTGTCCTCCCTAGAGGAGTCTGTTATTTGAGATGTCTTGCCCAGTAATGTGATGTGGGTCTGTGGTTGAGTTGAAGTACTTCTAAGTCCAGTGGGAAACAGATAGCATCATCTTGTTTGATTTCTTTTTATTAGTTCTGCCTTTGAGTTTGTAATACAAAGAAAGATGAAACGAAGGTCTTCTAAAGCTGTAGGATTTGGGAATTTAGATATAGAGGAATACTTCTGTGTTGGCTTTTTTTTTTCTTTTTTAATTGAGGGGAGCAGGGAGGGGTTGACACAGAGAAAGAGAAGAGTTGCATACCTGGTGAAGAAGCTGATTTAACTGAGGTTCAGTACACTAATTATAGCTAGGAAGAATTACCTAATTTTATCCTTTCAAACGTGGTTCTTTGAACTGTGACTCCCATGCTTTCCATTAAATTGTATGAAGAGCTATCTCACCTCATGGTCAATATTACCTGAACTGTAACACTTCCAAGATTACATATTGCTCTCTGACATGTTTTCTGTCTTTGTGACAAGATCTCAAATGGGTACAAATTTAAATTTGTTTAAATTCAAACTGAGTTTCAAGTGGTATTTTCTTGGTTAAAAAAAACTGCTATGCCATAGTGCAGCTAGTACTGGCTCAATTTATTTCTGGATTGTACTACAGCCAATAGCCTGGGAACCACAAGCATTCAGCCCTACCATAATCCATTTTATATTTGAGATCCTGCTAGCTTCTAATACCCTATTCATCTGTGTTATTCCACAGTCCTTAGGTAACCTACCATAAAAAGCCTATATTATGTGTAATGGAACCATAAGATCAATCTTCAAACAGCAATCTGTTTTCATCATAATACTTATATTTTGTGTTAATATTATACTTTGCTATGAAATTCTTTTCCTCCCCACAAATTCATGGCATCAAGTTAATGAATTACTGATTTTTTATTTTTTTTTTGTTTCGTTTGAGGAATCAGGTATTCACCAGACAAGGTGGTATATGTAAAAGGGAAGTCCTGGGTTTTAATGCAGGGCAGAGCAGAATTAATCCAAGACTTAACCGAGTACTCACCTGTTAATTTCAAATGTATGGGAAGAATTTGATTTCCTTTTAAACAGTCTTTCTTGTTTTCATATGCCACTGCTACCTCCCACTGCAACAATTTACTGAAGAAAGAAATGTTAAAGCATTGTCAAAAGGGCTACTCTTACATGTCTCTTGTCCCAGAGCGAGCTGCAGAGTTAGAGAGTTATGTGGGAGTAAATTTAATCTCAGACATTTCCTGAGTAATTTTGCAGACACAAGAAGGGTGGCTGGTTCAGATTAAAGCCAGGATAAGAAGTTAAATTTAGGCTGCACTTTGATATGAAATCTTTGGAGTCAATAGCAGTGTAAACAGTTTTTAGCTATTCTTTGCCCTCTGTTTATGCCCTTGCAGGTTTTTTCTCAGCTGTACCAGTATCAGCATGAGAGAATTGAACCTGGGAACTGATCTAGATTTTCTGACACAATATTTTTACAAGAAAGAGCTGGGAAAGGGGAAGATTACTAAAAGAATGACAGAAAATTTAAACCATTTTTGCTGCTGAGCATTTCATATTATGTAATCATGGCCCTAGAAATAGCTTTGTTTGCCCTAGAAATAGCTTTGTAAACAGGCAATTGCCTATTTTGTTCGTGTTCATGGAGTAAATTTCCAAAGGACAGTAAGAAAAATATCTCCTCCTTTTAATAAATTCTGATTGTACAGAATGATAGTCTTCTCTTGCAAGAAAGTGGGAGTTTGGTCTTCCACTGGTTGATGTAGGCTTGATCCCATAAATCATGTGGTCTGGGAAATAAATGGGTTGGACTCATGTGGTTGCAGAATGTGATAAATAAAAGACCCATTCTGGGAGCTAAATCCAATTCCGGCTTCCTGGTCTAGGCAAATGTAGTGAGATCCTTAGAAAACAGTCTGCAAGGAGAGAGTGTTGAATAGAAATAAACTAAATAAACCTTCCCGTATGGCTCATTGAGAACACCGGGATCTTCTGTTTGAATGTCGGAGTCCTCATCTGGTTTCGCTCAGTAGAATGTGGATTTATGCAAGGTACTGCTTATTTCTGACCATTTTTTAGAAACTCTCATAGTGCAAGAAGTTCATAGGGAACAACAGTAATAGTTTTAAATGTGCCCTGATTAATAGGGACCACCCTATGTCTTGTGTGTTTGAGATTTGGAAATACCTGTTACTTAGTCCTGATGAGACAGAACCTACAACTGTTAATAGTTACTTCTAAAAACTTGTTTCTTAGTATGTCCAACTGAGAATCAAGCAAAGTTGGGCAGGTGCTATTTTAGTGTCTAGTAATATTTTAATCACTTAATAAAATGCAAAGTCAATATGATTGCATTAGTGATAGGATTCAAATACATGGAAACTCAGATTTCTGGAAAACTGTCCTAACTGGAGGCTGCCTTCTGTTTCAGATGACTATCACTTCCCCTGTGAAAGGCCAGGGGGAAATGGTTCAAGCAGGTAACAGCTTCTTAATTTGCTTTCTTAGTCTCACATCACCCACATATGGAAGAAGCAAAATCAGGTTAACACCCAAATTGAAACATAGTAGACATGTATTCTCATGATGTCAGTAATAAAAGTATGCGTAAAGCAGCATGTATATTCTGGAAAGGAAGCTAACCGTTAAAGCCAAGAAACATAGTCTGGCACAAATCTTTTTACAAGTCCAGAAAGACTCGATGATCTACAGATAGGTGTAGCTTAACAGCAGGAAGAAAAGGGAAAAGGGGGTTGGGCAGCTGTCTGCTGTGTTAGTAGTACCAGACAGTGCCAGAGAGTTGGGAGTAGCTTAAATGGGAAGTAGTGCAATTCCACAAAACGATTGCTTTGTTTCAGTATGAGTTTGGAATGAACACGGTCCAACACTGAAAGGCTTCACTACGCAGGGAGGATCTGGCACAAACTGTGAACACAAAAATAGAGAGATTCCTCAAATTATCAGGAGTTAAGATCATATTTGGACAAATGTTAGCCTGTTGTCTTAATTCCTATGGTTTTTATCTGAAGTATTAAATTCTCCTTACGGGGAAATATTCAAGACGGTTTATGGGAAGAATGCAGTTGCAGTTTCTAAAAACCTGCTGGAGTAAGATATAAAAATCAATTTTTAGTCACTCAGGTAGTAAAATGCACAAATAAAATCAGTTTTAATAACTACATATTCAGAGTGGACATGTTGTGCAGGTAGTTGTCTGTTTCTATACACACTGCACAGTGTATAAGCAATCAGGAAAATCTTTCTGGTTTAATTTAAAGGACTAATTTTTTCCCTCTTGTTTATCTGTTCAATGATATTTCATGTTTCTGGCATAAACACATCATAGCAAGGAAGAAAAAACAAGCCTATTTATTGGCAAATGAGCACAGAGGCCCCCTTCAGCAAAAATTTTTACAGTAGGGCCTTGCTTTTGGTTTTGGAGAGAGGGACGAGTCATGCTTCTTAAAAGGATGATTTCCTTGATATTTTCAGTCTCACTGTGAAACAGTATTTTTGTCTAATGAGAGGGGGGCAGCTGTTTACAGGGATGTGTGCATTGCCAACAGTAAACAGAGCAAGGCTGGGGGAGCAGATTCGCAGTGAGGGCACAGGAGCTGCCCTCATAACTGCAGAGTGAGACACCAAAAGATCTGTCTGGTTCAGTCTGGTTCAGACCAAAAGATCTACTGGTTCTGGTAGCCCTTCTCTGGAGCTTTCCTCTCGTGTACTTGGGCACCAGCTGTAAAAATCTTAATCAGCCACGTTCTCAGCCCTTCCCAGTGTAGTTGCTCCTAGGCCAGAGTCACATAAAGTCAAACTAGATGGTTGCTTAGGGCAGAAGGGTTCCTAGAGGAAGAAGAATTAGCCAAGGTCTTTCTTCTGTTTGTCTATCCCAGAGCCCTTGAAAACCAGACTTGTCACCGAAAAAAAGTTGTCTAGGGGAGTGGGGGGGGAGGGT
>VWZV01004868.1:369423-496056 GCA_013397155.1 Irena cyanogastra | reverse complement strand
GAGGGTTGGGGTGGGAAAATTGCTACTTTGTCCATTACCCTTATCAGGTCTGGACTGGCTGGCACTGTTTCTATCCCATCATCCTAGGGATGGAAATTCTTAGTTTTTTTTCTTTTACTACTCCTTCCCCATACTGGGGAGCTTTGAGTTAGATTCTTGCCTACTCTTTAAAGCTATTAGGGGAATATTCTTTCTGTATACTTAGCTGCCAAGTAAAGCAGCAGTTTAATAATTCTGCTGTTACCTTTATGTTGCCAATCCATTGCTGACATTTGTAACAATTAAGAAAGTTTCAAAATCTAAATAAAAATTAGAATAAGAATGAGCAAAGAAATTACTCTCTAATCTAACCAAAGCTGTATTATAGCTGCTTAGTGTCTGGGCTCAGCAGTGGGGAAGGGGAAGCATGATAAATGACTGAGGAAGGACGTGCTTCAACAGAGCTCTGCTTTGGTCTTCAAATTAAGCCAAAATGAATTGGGCAGAAACATACTTTGAAACAACGTCCTCTTGCCCCCTCCTTTTCCCCTGAGTACGTTAATGATTACAAGATGTGGGATACATATCTGAGCAGCAACAAGAGCCTGCCTCCCAAAGTGGAGAGGAATATGGGAACGCACCCAGAGGAAACATAAGTTAGCCACCAGGCTCTTAGCATTAAAAAGTACTATCAGCAACAAGGGATTGTAATACCACACATGTATCAAAACCAGGCTTTGATTCTCTATTTTTATTGGGATGTTAAAGGTATAAAGTGGCTACTTTCAGATAAACAGACAATTGTCCTTGTTTCTTTTTTCTGAAGACATATATTTAAAGGTCAAAACTTTCTTCCATTTATAACATGAACATAATAGCACTTTACATTCCATGGATATGAAATGGCCTTCTAAGAATTAAACCTATTTATAGTCAAGGAAACTGAGGCACGGAGAGGTGAAATAACTGACAAAAAAGTCCAGAGTAAAACTTTGTTCCTTGAAATCCAGTCCTGTGTCCTGTTCATTGATTAATTCTGTATATCTGGTGATCAACCTTTTGTCAACTCTTCAGTGACTTTTTATTGTTCTTAGAAGTAAAGCAAATTTAAGAGAGGCAGAAAGAGAATAGTATCTCATGAAACAACATAAATCTGTCTTCCTGTGCCTCATTATTTTCTTCTTTGAGAAATCTGGGAGGAAAAGGCCATGTATTTTCTATCCCTTGCGCTGTTTGCTCTGAATGTATTTATTCTGGATTGATTGGGAGGGTATGTTCTCAACAAAAGGCATTTCTCAGATTTATTTTTCTGTAGATGAAAGAATTCACATTTTTGGAGATTCTTATGATGTTATTTGGCTAAATTTAATGTTTCATTTCAATAATATTCTGATATCTGAACTTAAACAGTTCAAATTCTTCCTTACAAGAAGATAGTCTCTTAGATGATCTGGCTGTTTTATTTCTTCTATTTTTATAAAAATTCTCTCCTGCTCACAAAACCCTGAATGGTGTTCTCAGGATAAAGGTTTGGAGTGGGACAAAAGGGGCATTTTCCCTTTTCTCAGCCTAGGACTGATGGTATGATGGGTGTATTCAGTGGTATCTTGGGCCACAGAGTTGTAGTAAACTTTCTTTCAAGATCCTCAAGAGCAATTGTAAATTTGAGGGAGCTGCCTTAGTTCTGCACTAGGAAAATACAAACAGCTTGTTGTAAGATGTGTCAAATCTCCTTCCCGTCTTATTCCCTAGGCTGCCTCTCCTAAAAGATGCAACTCAAAGATTGCCCAAAGCCTTTTGCCTGTAGTTAACAACAATAAGGAATAACATACTGGAATCCGTGTCTTTGGTTTCTGGTTAGATGAAATACTAAGTCATTTTACTAATAACTATGTTCTAATGCCTGAGTTATCAACAAGGTAGTTTATTGGGAGTTTAATAGTACTGGAGTGTGTTTGGATTCAGTTTTTTCTCTGTGGTCAGTAAATGTATACTGCTCCATGTACAGACTTCAGCTTTGTGTGATTTATTCCGTGGCTATTTTAATAGCAGGAAAAAACTGAATACCAGTTTTCTTTAATTTAATTAAAAAAAAAAAGTCCAGGATTAGGACCAACACCTTTTGTAATCTCTGCATTCTAAATGACTCTGGGCTGAATTCATGTACAATATCACATATCACATATTATCCAAGGACATTCTATGAATAACTTCAAGTCAGTGCTAGTTTTGGTGAAGATGTAAAGGCAGAATGTCAATGTCAGCATTAACTTTCAGTAATTTATTCCAGGGTTAGCTAATGCAGGTCAGAGTATTCATCTATGTGATGTGTCAAGCCACAACAAACTGTATTATGGATTGCATATTTTCTTCAGCCAAAGTAGGATCCAAAAATGGAATAAGTGTGGATGTGTAAACAGAGAAGTTCAGTTGGTGTCTAGGGTAGAAGAGTTGTGTCCTAGCAAATCAAGAATTTCCAATTATTTCACTTTCTCACCTCTGATTTTTTTTCCAGAAATACAGAATTAAAGTAGTAAGAAAAAAAAACAGTAAAAAATGTGAATATGTTATTTACAGTCCAGATTAGATGTTCACTTTGCTCAGCAATAACAGATATTTTTGTGGCCTAAGAGGTTGTTTTTTTTTTCCTTAAAAGAAACCTAAATGAACTTTCTCTAATAACTCTGCTTTTTAAAGAGCATGGAAATGTAATAATTTCTACTGGTCATACTTACTTGGCTGTTAGAGATCTGCTGTCAGTTTCTTTACCAGGTTTGGGTCATAGAGATATGAAAGCTGGCCTCCAAAGATTTCATGCCAATTAAATGTAAAAAACTCCAAAGTGTCAGCATTGATACTGATAATGTGCATTTACCTCAGAAATCTGGAGGAAGAAAGCCCTCACCACTAGATTGGTGTGCTAATGCAGGACCTTATTGCACTGGGGTTTGTGTGTGGGTACACATGCAGGTCCTTGCACACATTGGTGTGCAAATGCACACACATCCAGTGATGGAGGTTTGCCTTTTCTCTCATCTTAGGCTCTTATCTCACTGTTAGTTGCCTTTCTTAGGAACTGACAGACCACTGATAAAAGCATTTGGTGAAATTGTCTCTTGATACTTGAGTTTAAGTAATTTCCCTCAACTATTTTGAATTATCAGCTTGTCTTTCCCATCAGAAATACTGGTCATTCATGCTAGCTTTAGGTCCTGCTGCAGTAGGCATGGAGAGGAGACAAGCTTTGGCATCTCAGCTTTCAGAAAGCTAAAAGCAGAGGATTACTCCAACACGTTTCCTCTGGCTGAGGAAGAAGACTCAACCTAACTCTCTTTTTCTCACATAAAGGAGGTCTTGAAATTATGGATGAAAGCAAGATCCTCTCTAAAAGCAAACAAACAAAAAACTCCTTCATTTATTGTCCAGAAGAACTGAATTAATCAAGACTGATACATCGTCTTCTACTGTATTGTCCATGTTAGGAGCATCAGGAAGTGGCCTGTTGGAACTTAATTTGTGGCTATGGTATTAGCAGGAGTGTTTTCCAACTACTTTATAGGAAAGAGGAAAATAGTTTTCAATAATACTCCATTAAGCTGAGTTTCTTAAACAACTTCAAGCAGCTTTAGAGGAGGAAGGCAACTTTGGCCAAACACTGCATGCATCTTCACACCCTGAAAATGGTCCTATTTCTGCTGAGCTTATTTGGGCCTATTTGTAAACAGAGTTAAAATTCTGCCTTCAAATAAGCATTAGTCTAACCTCTGCATTTATACAGCCTAGTGGCTTTGTAAGCAACCTGCAACACTCCTGTCTTGACAGCAAGAGTTTATTTCACTTGCAGTAATGTCACAGTATTGACCTTGTTGACATTGTTTATTTCTTGTTAAAGGGACATCAATTTCTATGTTGGATCATGTGGAAATTATAATGTAAAACAAAAAAACCCAAACCTAAGAAGCACAGGCCAAACCAGTTCATAGTCAAGGTAAAGTGATTAAATTCTCTCCAGCTTTGATTTTGTTGGAACAGAGCTGGCAATTACTGCTCAAAAGCAGAGATGCTTTAGAAGCCACAAAATAGTGTTAGATAATCTCAATAACCTCTCAGCTCAAGGTTAGTGGTTCACTGATTTTTGTCTAGCAAGAGACATGCGTTTTTGCTTTATTACACCTTGGGATGCGTTCTTCTTTTAGCTGAGGTAATTTCCTAGATGAAGTGCTGACCGCGGCTGGGGCACTGCAGTTTGTCTGCTGTTCAGGTCTCTAATATGTGGTGTCTCTGCTGCCTGTTGTTGTGGCCTTTAGCCTGCTTGTGCTCCTGTGAGTCTCCTGAGGAGCAGCTTCAAGAAAACCCTGCAGCCCCTTTGTGACCATGAGGAGAGGCTTTGCTGTCTCAATGGCCGGCTGCAAGGCTCTCTTATGCCCTGCGGAGTTCTGAAATTCCTGTTGGCAAAGGAGCGCTCCAAACTGCATTATTCTGGCTGCTGCAGGAAATGAACAGTGGCTGGAGTCTTGCCACCCTTTTGGTTATGCAAATCGGGAATTATGCAGAAGAGCTATTTGAGTCTTGTTTTACTTTTGCTTAATCAGTTGTCAACATGTTGATACAGTTCAGTCACTGTCACTTGCCATTGTTTTGCCCTGACTCCATATTTGCGGAGGAGTTCATCACAGGGAAGGGTGGGCAGAGAGGCTGCTCCTTTGAGAAGCAGTGGGGTGAGGTTTGCAGGCATTTCCCAGAGGCTCTGGGAAGCCACCATCCTACTCAGGCACTGCAAACCCCATGAGGCAGAGAAGAAAACAGAAATTGCCAACTGGTGGATCTCCCTATTAAGCCCATGCCAAATCAGTCCCATTTCATGCTGGCTTGTCCTAAGAGGGATTCCTGTCTTAATGAAAGCTGTGCAGATCCAGAGTAACTTTATCATCTGTAATTGGGTTATCCTGGATTTGTTCCACCCTAAGGTTGGTATGTGGTGCAGATCCTCTCTCATGGTAGGAGGAGGGAAGGGTGAAGGCAGCAAGCTTTAATGTCTGCACTGCCACCTACCCAGGTGCTGTGGCCAAGAAAGACTTCGGCAGGTAGAAGTGAGAGTTACTCCCATTAGGCAGACACTGAGCATAAACCTTTCATCCTTGTTGGGTAATGACTGAGTGAAGTGAGCAGCATTCACCCACTTGTTCTCATTAGGGTGGATTCCATTGAGGCCCAGGGCTTCCCTTGGCATAGAAAGCTATAATTCACATTTCACAACACTAGCTCTTGTAAATATGATGTAGAAATCAATAAGTTCATTTTTAAATTCATGTTCCAGTTTTCAGGTTATTAAGAAGTTCCTCATAGCCTACTTTGTACAGATCTTACTGCGTGTTCTGTCATATCACCTCTAATTTTGTGTTGCCTCTTAAAAATACACGCTTGTTTTTTTGAATTACAGAAACCCTGTAAGAAATGATTTTTTCAGTTCTCAAACCACCATTAATCATGATAGCTGTTGCAACTCATAGAAGCAAATTGTGTACATGTTTTTCTGGGGCTTTGGGGTTTTGGTGGCGTTTGGTTTTTTCCCTCAGATAACCTTACCATAGTTTGTAATTACTTTCGAGCAATGTGCAAATGATGCATCCAGTGTCTGCAAAACATTGGTCCCCCACTAAAGAGTAACTATGGATTTATACCTACTAAAACTGGCATTTGCAGTGTATTTAGAACAATATTCCCACCCCTCAGATAAAAAGCGAAGCTCATTTTCTTTTTTCTTTCTCTTTTTTTTTTTTTTTGTCATAATCATAGAATTGGTGGCAGGTAGGAACAGCAGCTTGTTCTCATAAATGAGAAGAGCTGTAAACATTGATTAATCTTCATGTAAATTCCTTTTGCCACAACCCTGCTGACAGATCATTATCCTCTCAAATGCCTGTCTCTTTAGCCATACTGCCTTGTGACTTTGTCATCCTCTATTAAGTAAACTGGGTTGTGCATGGCTTGGAAAAGAGAACAATAGAGACTTGGGTGTTGCAGTTGGGGCTGTTGGCAAATTAATAGATGACACCTCTTGCCACTTAGAGAAGCAAGAGGAGGACTAAATGAGTTCATCAGCACAGGGCTCAGCAGTGGTGTTTTGGCTCGGTTTATTGTGGCTGATGAGACACAAAACTAAACCCTAACAGTTGCTCAGTTCCTTGCGTGATTGTTAAGCCTGGTATTTTGGCCAAGTTCCATTCTGGGTCATTATGTTGTCCTTTCTGCTGTTCCCCTGTAGTTTCAGCTGGATTAATTCTTTTTTACTTCCCTTTCTGGAACCAGTTATTTGGCACTGCTGGCCCTCTTTGCTGGCTACCCACAGGCTGACTGCATGTCAGTGGTAGGTGGATGTAAGGGAGTAATTTTCATCAAAAGTCTTTAAAACACTTGATCTAAAAAGATGAAAGGACCCTCAATAAAGGAAGAGATATCACTGTTATTCAATCACAAATAGAAAGAATTTCCAATGCTCATCATATTGAGGTTGACACCTGGTACTCAAAGACAGGAAAAAGTCTTTTGAGTTGGTTTTGGTTTCTCCAGTCTCCCATTCATACAACATCTGGTCTGCCTGACCATATTGCTTTTATCCAGTCACTATTGACCAATCATGTATTATTACACTGCAGTATTTCCCATGTCACATTTTGTCAGCTAGAGTTGAAAATTGTTGCATTCCATTTCTTCTGCATAAATGACATTTCTTAGTCAAAATGCACATGATAAGCAAGTTATTGTCCATCCAGCACTGAGGAAGGACACCTCCTGAGTTATTAGTAATGTGAATTTGTATGAATGAAACAAACCAAACCAAACTTTTCCCAAAGCACTGTGCTCTTAAATATAATGAAACAATACTAGTTATTACCTACTGTCAGTAGCATATGAGAAATACCAGATTAAATGTAAATTATTACAAATACAGCTATGCTAAGTAATTTACATATATTTACAGAATATTTCTTGTGTATAATCAAAAACTTATCATTAGCTATAAATCTTTCAGTTTTCAATGCTGTCAAATGCCTTTGTCCATCATATTATGGTCTTAAGCAACCTCTGTTCTGTATTTTCATAATCTTCTTGCTAATACTGTGGAATAATAGTCTTTGGCCTTAAGTTGAAGGTGTGGGACTACCTGTTACGATGAGAAAAACAAATGAAGTGAACATGCTGACCTCATTACAAAATAAGTGGTTGCCAAACAAATATTGCTAGCTTCTTCCTTAGAAACAATCTGATATGAAGCAGACAAGTATGTCTTCTGTTCAGCCTGTAAATACTTTGCATAAGTGTAATTAAGGACACACATTTTTTCCCCACAGTCAATTTTAATGATGATCCTCTTCTCTTCCAATGTCTGCATTTTTCTTATTGAGGTCATGGGTTGATTTTAATATTTGGAGGAGATAACAACTGTACTGAGGTTTTCTATGGAAACTGAGATGTCAGATTATTTTTATCAAAAGCCACATTTTGTTTTAGACTGAAGAGATCCAAATAGTCGCTTTTCAGAGATGGCTAAAAAAATTTAATACCCCTACTTCCCCTTGTTCCCAAGAAATCTTACTGTAGAGCAATTTTTTCCTTGAGAAGTGCCAGAAACTTACAGCAGTTAATATTTGGTAAAGTCAATTTAGTGGAAGAAAGGAGGGTATATCTAAATGTTACTATGTTAAACACCGTTTTATCTCTTTACATTTTTTGAGTATAATACAAGAAAAATTCTCTTTTGACTAGAATCTTCGTACAAAATTAGCACATAGGATAATTAGTTTGGGTGAAACATTAGCACATATAAATTTTAAGAAACTATGTTCTTTAGGCAGTGCTTATATGAAGACTTTGAGCTTATTTTAGGACTCATTTTTTCCTCCTAGAAAATGGAAAAGCATGCTACTTATCTTGTACTTCTAGTAGTTCTAGTTCTTGTGTTTAATATCTAATTGTAGGAAAATAAAGGAACACATAGTGAAGTAGTGGGCAAAATCTTCATTGTAATGTGATTAGAAGCTTGAGAAAAGAATGCTAACAAGATGTAGTTCTTTATAAAACTGTGCTATATATTTTTACTACTGTGATTTCATTAGTGTGTTGGTCAATTTTCAGAAGTGGTATTTTACAGATATCAAAACTATATCAATAGTCTTAGTAAATCACATATGCATTAATGAAAAATATTTTTAACGAAATCTGGGTGAAAAGTGGAGTTTGTCTTGACAAAGTCCCTAGAAATGCTTTACCAGATGTATGGTGGGCTAGTAATTTTATTTTGTTTTCATGAGGAAAGTATGGTAGCTTAGTCTGAATTTGGTGGGCAAATGTCACAAATGTTGCTAAGAACAGGTGAATAGTTCTTAGGAATAGGATCTAAGAACTTCACATAGGGGCACAAAAATCAGACTTGGGTAATTTAGAGCTGATGCATCTGGCAAAAATAAAACACAGCACAAGAGTACTGAAAAGTTAAGAAATGCTCAGACATTAGTGAAAAGTGAGCTAGACTTGAGTATGCAGGAAGAAGTGGCTCATGTTTGTCTACCCACACATCAGTGCCAGTGTAGCAGGCTTGTGAAGTGTGGCAGTGTCTCTGTTACTATTTAATGAACACAACAAATGCATCAGCAAATGAAAAGGTGTCTGAAGAAGAATTTGAGTATGCTATGAGATAAATTGCTCTGTCATAGATAGGTCAGGCCTATGCACACAGACTGCCTGGCCTGCCAGATTCTCCTGGCCTGCTTCTTTGAAAGGTCACAGAATTTGAAAGGGGAAAACTGGGGGCTGGATTGGTAATTCTGCCAGGCTCATAGCCTATGTTCCTGTGGAATATTCTCTCTCCTTTCCCCCATCTTCTGTAGCATCTGCCACTATCACAAAAACAAATCCATACTTATGCCACTGAAATGTGCATAGGAGGAGATTGTGATAAATGGCAAATGTAATTGTGGTCACGGGGTGGCCATTGGTATGTGTGTCAAAGCAAGTGACTTAATGCTGAGATGCTCTCTCCCAGCTCACACCTACTCATTGTATCATAGTGATGCATTTATGTCTCAGTTTGCAACAGGTAATCTCGGTCTTGGGTACTATTTACCAGATGGCACTTGCAGCCTTGATTCTTCTTCTAGAATTAAATGTCTAGACCCTTAAAAGCAAAATTATTTCTATCCCTGTGGCACATTTTCTCCAGCTCTTATCCAATAGTTCTAGCCTTTTTACTCACTATGTATGAGCCATTAAGCTCTCTTCTTTTAAGCTGCTGCAGAGGTAAAAGCTTGTCTCTCTGTGCTGAGGACAACATAAATAGACTTGACTTGGTTTTGGTAACTGTTATAATTAGGGCATGACTTGTTATTCCCCTTTAAGTAACTTCTTATGTATAAATCTACTAGGCCCGTCTAGATAGGAAGCTGGGAAGAACCTACTTCAAAAATCTAACTTTAGTGTACTTAATCACAGCAGGCGAAATCTGGAAAATACCCACATTTCCATAAACTAAGCAGTTATGAAAGCAGCCAGGGCTCTGTGAACCCTGAACAAAGGTGTTGTGTCTGTACTGAGAAGGTATTTTGCTGAATCAGAAGGATTTGTGGATTCAGAACTTGGAGTCCTTCTCCATAAGAAAAATTTAGAAATCTTTAGGGTATCAGGGTACTTTAGTTCCTTTGTAAGAAACTTCACGCATTGCCTTGACTAGCAGTCTGACAGATCAGAATTCCCTGTGTGGGCTCCCAGCACTGTCTGACCTGTACAAGAAAACACCACAACCCTTCTGGCCTCTGTGGGCTTCTGCTGCCTGACTTGAAAATGCCTCCAGACTTGAGGTGCTCCTAGGGCTAGGGATCACCTGAGCAGATTTTGAAGTTTTGGACAAGGCTATCTATAAAACAGAAATTAAGCTGTTCATTAGTCTATCTTGCTTGGAAGAATTGACTGTGTAAGACCCTTGGGATGCCAAGAAACAGCAGGAAGGAGGAGAGGCTCTGCTTTCTTCGGCCGTGCCTGTTTACAAACACTGGCAAATATAAGTACTTCTTTTACCACAGCTATCCAGTGGACACTGCTATTCACACAAAGAAAAATTCTTTAAAGAAACTTCTGCGTTTTGGAAGCTACCAGAGGAGAAAACAAGGAGAATGTTGAATGAAACTTCATAAACTTGTGTGGCAATAAGTTTAATATTTATTGAAGAAAAAACATCCAAGTGGTTCCCCAATAGTTCATTTGTATGTGCCTCTGAAGGATAAAGACTAAAGGACAGGAAGATGCTTACAAAATGCAAGGAAAAAGGCCAAGTTTAACATAAGCTGATTTTGGAAATAAAAAATTGATAAAGCTTGGCAAGGAGCTGTATGTGGTTATCCAGTTTAACTTTTAAGGGAGGTCAACACTTGGAAGTAAAGTTATGTCTTTGAGAATCAACCTAGACTACAAAAAGATATTCTTAATAGTTGAGAGTAAACCGTAGATCTAGCAAAACTCTTTTCAAGTTTCTTATAAATTTATTTTATAAATTTTTATATTTGAGTGAAATTATGCAATTTGGAGTTAGTATTCTTGGGGATAAGGGAAGGACTGAAAACTGGGAGTTGATGGATAAGGAAGTTGAATTGACTCTGCTTTTCACAGTGTTCTAGAATGATAATAATATTAAGTATTACAAGCAATGGAGATCCCATCCAAAACTGATTTTAGTATGTAGACATAAATTCTAGCAATGCTTGTGTCATATGGTCTTAAGAGATTTCAAAAGTAAAAATGATAACACCAAAATTACAGTCAATAATGAGAATTAATTCTATAATAATTGCAAAGTGCATTTGTGTTCTTAGGTGTGGAGGGAACCCAAAAAGATATGAAGTTGCATGTAAGTCCTGACATAGATTCCTGTAATTTAAAATTGCATTGTGCTTAGATACTTCTGCTTTAAAATCTGCTGATAACAAAAGACACCTACTTTTACATTTAAGTGATGAAATTTTTTTGGTCCACTGTGGGCAATGAAAGGATTAGCTGTAATCATAACTAGGCAACAGTTGTTGTCCTGTAGTCCTGTAATTGTAATGAAAGTACATAATCCACTTCTTTTCTTGCAAATCCTAATTTACAGATGTTGGTAGAAATTGGAGGTAAATGTAGTTCTGTCATAATCTACTTTCTGTCAGATCTCCACAACTGAAATGAAAATAGAAGATGATTGCACAAGGAAAGGATTTTTAGTTTAAAAGATCTTTTCTTAAAAGTAAGCAGTTTAATAACATTTCTAGCATTTGAAGGCTGTCTCCTTCAAAGTGATGGAAACAAAAATGTAAAGCAAGTCTAAAGACTTCAATTTCTTTAGAGTTTGCTCGAGAAGGGGAATTCTACTTTACTTAGAGCACTTAGAGATGGGATATTGGGGAACTGCAAGTCTCATGCCTCAATATTGAAAGTTTCCTACCAGAAAGAGAACATACAAGAGCTTCTGCTGGGTCCTACAGGCCTAGAAACTCTTATTTTTTCTCTCTCCCACTTCTTGTTTCAAAGTGGAGGTAAATTAAAAAATTAATCTTTAATTCCCAGAAGAAAATGCTTTAGAAACACTGACCCAGTTTCCTCATGATGAGACTTGGAAGATGTTGGTATTAAAAATTATTCTAAGTGAGTATGATTTCACTTTTTTGTATGCTTCTAATTTCTTGAGTGTTCTTTATGAAATAAATGGATTAAATTGTTTTCATCTACCAAAGTTGAGGAGTGTGTTGTTAATGCAGCTAGTTTTTACTGGAAAGCCTTTATCCTGAATAATTGTGTATTCTGTTCAGGACCTTGCTGATGGGAAGCAAAGTTGTTTCTCTCCTTCATTTGCAGTACTTAAGTGAAGAGCCAGATGGGTCCAGTAGCTGGAGTTATAAAAGAAGCTCTCCTATGGCTTTGGTCTGAAGTTCAATATCGTTACATCCCTAATAGCAGCTGCTTCTGTTTGAACCCTGGGTTATGAAAAATGAACTGCATTCAATGGGAAATCATTAACTATCAGCTGAGTAGTAGTGCTGTGCTGTTGGTCTGCCTAAATCAGCAGTGACTGCCTCCTCACATGCAAAGAGTTGCTCTCCAGAATAATGCAGTGAAACACTGACAGAAGGGCTACTACACAAAAAGCCCTCACAAACAACTTTTTTTTTTTTTTTTTTAGGTTTTCAGCCAGTTACTGATGATCAGCTTGCAGGCAGCTGAGGAAGTGATGAAGCAGTTTTATGCTAAAATTCCCAATGTGTGTGCATATGTGTGAATAGACATACACATATACCAAATATATAGACATTGGTAACTCTGTTCTTGTTCAAAATTCTCCCTGTTATGTGCGTGTCCTGCCTTAAAAGCTGTTAAATTGTACCTGCCTGCTATTTGGCTTTTTTGTGAATACTGAATTTGCTAGTTTTATCTTGGTTCTATGCAGGACGTGAAGACCACAAACAGAAAAACATATGCTATTTGAAAATCACATCAAATCAGGAATGATGTTGATGGCTTGAGTAAAAATTGTTCCAAACTAGACCTTTATTTGTCTGAAAGAATTAGTTTCTATAAAATGTCACAACAGATTAGTACTGGAAAGCTCCCTATTGTGTGTAGTCTCAGAGTGCTCAAACAGATCAGCTATGGCTTCTGAATCTTTGCAGCAAGATTTTTTTTTGCTCAGCTTTGCTGTTTTCTGTGTTTGCAGGGTGTTTGTTACTGCTTTTTCCAGTGTTTCTGCTCTCAGTCCTTTATTATTTTATATTGTTATATAGTCAAGAATAATGTTACAAGAGAAGTAACCATTACCGTACAGCTCTCAGCTCAAACTTCTATAACCTCATCTATTCCAAGAGCCAAGCAAGACATGAAATGCCCACTCCCCAAGTTATGATGCTGAAGTAAGGTGAAGTCATGTAGATATGAAAGAAAGGGATTGCTCTTACCCCTTTTTACAAGGAAAATCAATGTCCTATGAGGTGACTTATAGCTAAATTTTATATGAAAGCTTTCAGTGTTATGCTGTTATTTGTATGAAGTGTGCCACAGGTGGTTCTTGAGGTTTTAACTTAGATTGAAACTATAACCACTAGTAATGTTCCACTCATTAATACAGCTCCATGAAACTGTGTGAGATAAACATATGGGATGAGAAATGCTTCAGAAAACAGTAATACTATCCAGACTTACACAGATGCACTGCAGGCTTCTCCATAGCTTAAGTTTAGAAGTTACAAAAGTTCCAGATCCTGCTCTAGTTACTTTTCTATCCTTATCCTTTTTCTTGATGTAAGATAAAGTGTCAAACTGGTACAGAAGAGCCTCTAAATGCAATAGCCAGTGCTGCGAAGAACCCTACTTTCTTACTTTAGTCTCTTCATATATAAATTGTGCCATCTTAATGAATGCGATGGCACAATTCAGCAAAATAGCAAATTATATGGCTACAGCTAGAGAACATACTTTTCTGCAACTTGAGGTAAATAGTATTTAAATAAGAGAGTGTTTAATGGGATGTGAAACTATGATAAATACATATATTACATATGCTTTGATACTTGCTGAGGCATCAGAGAACTGTGCTGTCTTAAAGGCAGAAATTCATGAGAATTGCTGTCTGCACTCTTGGTATGGGTACATAGTGAAAATAGGATCCAGAGGACTTCTAAGTACTGAGAGATTAACCCTCTGATTTACAGCATTAGCATCTCTTTCATTTCAAATGCTCAGACATACAGTTATATATGTGATGGTGCCAAGCCTGAACCCTGTATATTCCTGTTGCTCTCTGAGGTCTAATAGTGCAGATTAGCTGGCCATATCTGACTGTTCTGATCTAGCAAGGATGTCTGTGAAGCCCAAGAATAATGAAACAATAGGCACTGCTGAGTTAAGATGTCAGCTTTAGATTCTCTTGGTAGTTTGCTGTCTCTAGAGGTGAAATTTGGGAATCAAATATTCAATAAATGAAACTTTTGTAGAGGCAGACCATGTAGTTCATGATGAAAATAAGTGGCTGTGATCCTATTGATCAATTACAGGCTCAGGTGCTGACTGAGAGTCCCCTTTCTCTTACCCTAACAGTTGAAGTGTAACAGAAATACAGTATATAAAAAGTGGTTGAAATTGCCCTATCTCCAGTCATTGCCCTTAAATCTGACAGAAAAGACAGCAGACTGAAGGTCCTTTGACTAATTTGAAAACTATAAGCAGTTACATCAGTCAGCTGTGTTGTGTGGTAGCCAAACATGGCTGGTGTTAGCAAATAATGAGTTGTGTTTGTTGTTGTGGAGTTAGTTTCTATGAGATCTTAATCACTTCACACAGGACAAAATCTATTGCTCAGCTGTAAAAAGTGAGTCCTGCCTCGCTGTACCTTCACGCTGTTATGGCATCATTATGCTGATACTTCCAGTGCTAAATATAAGTTCAGGCTTGAAGAATTAGATCATACTCCCTAACTTTAGTTTCCTTTTCATCACACCAGAAGGTGTGTCTTGCTTAAGTACCTGGTTAAATATCTCCTGGCTGTTCAGCAAGAGCTGTCGGCAAAGCAACGTAGCCCATACACTTTCTTTCATCACTGTTAGGGTATAAATTAACTTGGAAAGCACATCATTCTCAACGTGAAAAAATAGGCCTCATAGTGAAGGGCATCATCAAATGTTTGCAATTAAACACATCATCTGTGTTTGCAGTGATAGTCTCTGAACATCCTGCATTTAGAATGAATTGCACTGGAAACAGCATGAGAAAAATATAGCCACCACTCCTAGGTCAGGACAAAATACCAGTACTCGCCATTCCCAAGATGTCTTTCTTAATCCCTATGATTAAGTACATGAATTTATGCACCTCTTCTCCCTCCATCTCTTATCTCTTGTTTGTTTTTGTATCAGGAGCCACAGTGACTGGGATTGAACCTTGGTAAGCATGAAAGGTAGTGCCCTATGTGGGACACGTACAGGGATTGTCACAGTCTCTTCATACCAAACAATCATGTTAGGTGGCACTATTATAAAGCTCTTTTAAAACAAACAACCCCCCCAAAAAACATAAATAAAGTCTGGTATCTTTCAGTACTCAAACTGATGCATCTTCCAGTTTGACTCTAACTATATAATAATAATGCACTAGAAATAAGCTTTTAACACTTAATATAATATTAAAGGCTAAGCACCCTTTACTACCTGAAAAGCTTAAAAATACTCTGTATCTTTTAGATGTTTCTTTTTTAAGAAGTTGTGCTAATCAATTTCTTTTCAAAGCGCTTGAGTTCCTAGCAGTTTCCTGAAACTGGAGAGAAATTTCTGTTCTTTGTAAGCTAAATCAATCTCTGAAGAGCCTTATAAAAATAAAATAGCTTAAGGATGAAACAGCAGTAAGAAAGGAGATCCATCTACCAATTTATCAGTCTATCTATTTTCTAGCCATTTCTATCTATAATGGTTAAAAGTTTTAAAGGACACTAAATTTAAGTATTTTATATTGCTTTTTATAAGGGCATTTCAATTTATCTCTATTCCTTTGGAAAGATTAATATTGTCACTGCACATTGTAGGCTTGTGTTGGCTAAAAAGAGTCAGGGGCATGACAGCATTTATGGAAGGCATGAGCTCAAATGTCAGTAGAGCATCCAAAAATGGATGAAGCATCACCCAGCCACTGCCATCTGTTGAGTGTTTCATGACAGCTGTATCTCCTGGTGCAGATAATCATGAAAGGCACAGAGGAAGCATACAACAGTTATACAGAGAAAGGGGAGGGGGGAATTCAACTTTAAACATTGTTTTTAATTGCACCATAATGATTTTTTAACAGACACCATGGTATGTAGCTTAGGTTCTGGCCTGAGTTAAAGCAAACAATAAACCACAGTGCAGCTGAAAAGCAATTGAAATTCCCTCTGCAAGAAGCTTTTGTCCAGGCTAAGTATTTAATAGTGTTTCTCCCAGAGACTTTTGCCCTAAAGATACTCCTGCTGCAACAAAAGAAGAAAAAAAAACCCCAAACAACAGCAAGAAAAAAAGCACCCCACAAAAAAACAACCAAACAACAACAAAAAAACCCCTGCCTCAGTTATTGCATCAACAGGACTATCAACCCAAATATTCTTGTTATTAACTTACTAAGGGGAATGTAGGGTTTTAAACCTTTTTCCTCTTAGAGAGGAGAGAACTTTTGGCTGTGGAATTTCAGGTCCTAGCACTATGAGGTGCACTTAAACTAAATGCTAGCTGAAAGAATAAATGACTGTGGAATAGAGTAAAATCATTTCTGTTTTTCTATCATTTTGCCCAGCCTATGGATCTACTTTCTCCCCCAAGGCATACAAAACTGCCATCTGACTTTATTGTTTCTGATACAAACTCTTATAAGCTGGGGAGCCTTCTAGATGAACTGGCAACCCGGACATGAAATCAATGGCACAGGCAGTAGCAAAGGGTAGGTGTCATTGCAAAGCAAAGTCTTTGATGTGAAAGCCTTCTCTTATCCTCTTATCTAACCCTTGCCTTCCCATAGCTGTGTCTCATATTGTTCTGTCACTTCAGTATGTCAGGGTTGCTGTTATTACAGCTCTGGGTTACCCAGCAGATGTTGCTGTGAAGTGGTACAGCACGAACAATGGGAGTTTAGTTCATCCCTTTGCTAATGCTAATACAGCATACTGCTTGGGAAGTAAAACTGATTAAAGATACGTCACTTGTGAGCAGATTCCAAGTTCAGAGCTGAGAGTTTTGCACAGTTTCAGATAACTTTACATGTCTACAACTTTATGGGCAAGTTCAGATAGCGTTAGATGAACTTCAGTGCCTAACTTATCTGATATGATGCTAATACAACTGTTATATGCATAGGGAGTTTAGATCTTTATGATTTAAAAGTAAATTATGAAATGAAAATCGTAGCATAGTGAATGCTAACGGCTGTGCCTGAGTCTGCAGCACAGAGATTATTCAATAACTCAATGGGTTGCTGATACGGTCAAGCCTCAGAAGATTATTTTTTTCTTTTGTAA
This sequence comes from Irena cyanogastra, assembly GCA_013397155.1. Classification (NCBI taxonomy): domain Eukaryota; kingdom Metazoa; phylum Chordata; class Aves; order Passeriformes; family Irenidae; genus Irena; species Irena cyanogastra. The sequence continues at coordinate 479,030 of VWZV01004868.1, read as the reverse complement.
GAACAAGGGAGGTTATGATTGCTGCCATGTAACTCAGTAGGATCCTCAATATCTCTAAAGAAATGATCCCTCCCAGATCCAGATAACAGTTGACCATGTAATCTACCCAAAAACAAAATTGCCTTGAGGACATACAAGCCAAAGTTCACTTGTAGTACTGGTTCTTCTTTTATTAATCCCAGAAAGATGTCAGGCTGTAGTATGTCTGCAATATACTTTAGAGCAGCTTTGTTTATTTCTTGCATCCATTCGAACACCAGTAAGATGAGGAAATACGTAATTAATAATAATACGAGGAGGGGTGCCAAAGGCCATGACTTGCCTTTGTCATGCATTGCTGCATATCTGAACTTCTCTGCTAGTTTAAATACCTTACACAATGTTAACCTTATCTGCCAGCTAGCCTCTGTTACTATTTGAAGTAGGAGTGGGTAGGAGTTATTTCTGAGATGTGTGTGATTCCATAGTGTTGGGTTACATTTGAGAGAAAATGACATTTCAAATACATATATGTATAAAAAGTACATTCAAGCAGTGCACCTTTAAAATACCAGTTCTGCTTCTAAGTCAGTGGGAGGCTCTGGATTACTGCTACATTAGCGTTTACAAAATTCTTTGGCATTTATATCTTTTTATTTTACAAGTTTACTCTGAAAGAAGCTAGTAAAACAAAACATAGGTCTACCCTCCCCCTGAAAGTCACTTTTATGTTTCTTTCTTTTTTAACATGGCAAAGTGGTTGTAAAATGTACTCTTGGTTCTTAAATAAAACAGCATGTAAGTAGGATGGGTATGGGAAGTGGGCCCCTTTCTTGAGATTTTATAGACCGCACAGGACCTCAAACAGGAACAATGATGCTAAATGTAGATTTATTTTTTTAAGGGTTTGCACAGAGTGCTTCATATTACTAAGTAAAGACAGCAGATACTTCTAAAAATTTCTAAGAAACTATTAAGTCAAGGAGAACTATTTCTTAATGATCCAGCTTATGTTCAGTTGTAATACAATTAAGGAAGAAATGGGTGATTGCAGAATAGCTGTTCAGTTTCCTGTGAAACCTAACAGGGAACAGGATTGCCCCTCTAAGAAGAATAGGACAGACCATATAATTTGACATCTGGGATCTAGGAAGACCCCCAGTTGAGGGTACTATTGAAATTCAAAACCAAGAAAGAAGTGTGTGAGGGGGAACCCTGCAATAGCTACAATTGCGATGCCTGTCTTGTTTATGATTAAAGCTGATTAAGAATGCAAAAAGTACATTTCATTGTAAAAAACAGCGAACTGGAAGAGAGGAAAGAAAAGGATTTAGGATTTAATTTTGCAATTTTTAAATCCAAGGATTAAATGTAGAAAGGAATAGATCTGCAGCATCTTGAGGATTGGGGTTTTTGTTTAAGACTGCAATTGTGTGCTCTTTTTTCCAAGGTAAGCGAATGTTAAGTACACTGAGATGCTATTGCTCCATGCTTCCATGCTAATAAGGCGTGCTTCCCACAGTGTGTGACAGAAAGGATGAATACCATGCAGTGCTAATGGTTAATTTGTAGTGGCATGTGTGTTCCTTGAATGTTTGTGAAGTTTCATGATTCACCATCACACAATTGAATCGCTCCTTTTTTTAAAGATATAGTGATATGTAATGAGATGAAGCAATGCTGACAGGGTTTTTGAAAGATACATTGTCCTCCACAGCCTATTCACTTTGTAATAATGCCCCTTAAATTTGTTAATTTCTCACGATTTGGGGGCTAGAGTGAGTCCTCGTCAAACAATTTCGGTATTGACCATGGTTTAAAATGTTAATTACTGTGGAATTTGTCACAGATACCATCAAACCACAGTGATACTAATCTATGTCATGGATTTGAAACTCCTTTGGGAAGCTCATATTTAGACTAACTGCTGAGTGAACATGACTGCTAAGATTACAGAGACCGTGGACAGTGAGGAAAAGCAGTAATGCTCCTTCTGAGTAGAAAGTAAACAATAGGGTTATTGTCTGCTTACACATTGGGACTAAACAGCCCAACTGCTGAGAAGCTCTAGGTAAAAACCTCCTATCAGCAAGGAGTCTTGATGTTTTCTTCATGGAGCTAGATGTTGTCAAGGATTCAGCTGAGCCACCCTAGTGAGTGTACAGGAAGCAAAACAGGATATTCTTGTATAGGCCCTGTTTAATGTAATTATGCAACACTTGAACTCTTGTGTATATTCCAGAATGGGTAACACACCTCTAAAAGGATCAGCAGCAACTAGTGACTGAAATATTCTTATGAAAAGTGCTTTGATTAAAATCAGTGTGTTTACATTTTCAGTTATCTTTGGTAAGGATTGTTCCACCTCAATGCACCCTCAAAATTAAGAAATTATTTTCACCCGGTTTCATTTCCTGTGTTTGTTTCTTTTAACAAGCAATCTAAATAATTTCCGCTGTGTTTTAAAAAGGAACAATAAGGGAAATGATCAGGAAAATATCAGTACATCAAATATCCTCAGATATTTCTCAGGGATATGCTGTATTTGATGAAACACAGACAAATTCCCTGAGAGTTAACTGAGCAGAGGTTCATGCCCACTGACTCCCAGATCTGTGCTGGGGGGCCTGGATACCTAGAAAATCCTGGAATGTGCAGTGAGGGTTCTGGGCCCTCTGGGTCCCTGTGTGTACTGCAGAAGCCAGAAAACACAGGAACCTCTGGCTGGGTGTGCATGTGCGTGCACGTGTGTATCTGCATAAGTACACTATCTGCATAAGCAGTGTGCTGGGTTTATTTAAATGATCTGTTTCAATTAGACTCTCTTTTGTTCTGTTTCTGTAAATAAAAACCACATGTTAACTTTTGAATAATCTCTCTTTTAATACCCTCAATGCTGCCATGTCCTGTTTGTACCACAGATAGTAATGAAACTGCTTTCATGAGTAAGAATCAGGCCTGAACATTAGAAACTAAGCTTTGTTTTCAGCAATAAGTTTGTGTTTCATTTTTGTGTTTGGGGTTTTCAGGTTTGGGTTTTGGTTTTTTTTTTTTGTGTGTCTGGAAATAATGTTGCCCAAAAAAAAATTTTGACTAATGCAAAGTAATGGACATCCTTCTGTGGATTATAGCACAAGCACAGATTTTTCCATCCTGCTATAAGACCACTCAAAAAAGAAATCTGTCCTCCCCAAAACAGAAGAGAAAAAAAACTCCAGATCCTTTATTTAAATAATAGCAGTAACCCTGTGTTAGACTTTCCTTCTTTTCTAATCTGTATACACAAACCCAAATTCTACTGCTGCAGCAGTGAATGTCAGCCAGGTTGTAAGAGTGAAAATGATGGCAGAATATGGCAACTGCTTTGTAATTTTTTCCTGTTCTCAGTCTTCAGTGTAGCTGATGCCAGATAGCCTGCCTTGATCTATGCTCATACAGTGTCAGTTCATAGTGTGGAAGTCAGAGGGAAACTCGCTTTAGTTCCCATATCGCGCCTTTGTTAGAGTTTGCGCAGGGGGCTATAACCTGAGCCTTTGCTATATATATATATTTTTTTTTTAATTTATGAGGGGAATGGCACTGCATTTAATATTTTTCTTCCGAGAAATAAAATAGGTAATATTAGAATGAACAGAACAGGCACACGTCTGTCCTCTCCATAGCTCCAGGGATGTTTTAATGGTGAAGATTTCCTGGAACTATTAAGAAGTTTCATGTATCTCTCCTCAGTGTTTCTTAAAAACAAACAAAAATATCTGTGGAAGAAAAGGATTTTGTTTTTAATTAAGAGAGTGGAGTATTTTTTACTGGGGTGTCAGCAAGTGCCGATTTCAGTGCAAGGGAAGGAGTAAGACCACATGGCTGGGAACAAAGCAGGGGGGTGAGGCAGCTTCCCCAATCAACAGCAGCAAGCTGTCAAATGGGCTCAATTGTCATGTGAAATCTCAGCAATAGCAAGGATCAGGCAAGAAACCTATTTTTTTTTTTTACTATGCTTTTAGCTTAAAAGAGCAACAGTTCTGTTAAATTGAGAAAATGACAATTTTAAAAAGTATTCTGCAGAACCCCCACTAAAGGTATGCGTAAGCAGTCTTATTGGGGCGAAGTGAGGCTGGGGTGTTTTCTGAGATGTATTACTGAATTTGGGCTTTTTTTCCTCCTTCTAATATGATTTCTGTGCAATCTTTCCTTTTTCATATTTGTCCTTTCTGTACTTTTCTTTCAGTATTTGTTTGTTTTGCCTCCTTTGTTGCTATTCATGATTAAGATTTAGACAGTTTCTTCATATTTGCTTATTCCTGGTGCTTTTGTTTTAATTGTCAGCTTTCAATATCTTAGTGCAAACTTTGTTATATTTCAAAATCTTGTATCTGTTGTTGTTCTTGCTCTGGTTTCATATTATTTCATGACCCTTTCCCAGAGTCTTGGTTTCTTATTTATTTGGAATATTCTAAAGAAAACTAAGCTTCAAAATGCTTAGGAGCTATGACCAACAACAAAATAAATTAAATATTAAAAGAAATATAGATACAAAAGTACTTTTTTTTTTTCCAGAGCTTTACAGTCCCCACATTCTTTGGAACTTGTCACATCATTTTGAGTGCTTTAGATGCCATCATCTATGTTTCATCAGTACATGACTTTCAAGAATTTTGGGCTTGAAACGTGGGTGAGAATAGCTGGGGGAGGGTGTCACGATCTCTGCCAAATTTAATTCTGGGGCATAATAAGAAGCTTTCTGAACAAAATTTTAATTTATTCTCAATCAAGCACAGCAGCCTGAGATATAGTGTAAATTATGGTGAAGTCTGTACTCTTAATTACTTTTAGAAAGCTTTAAAAAAAGCTTACCCTCCCTACCCTGTTCTTCTTAAATGTCTCTGGAAGAACTGTCCTGGTTTATATCCAACTCTTAAAAGTCACTGCCACTTCCTGGGGCGCCTTTTCGGTACCCCCAATGTCAGTCCGATGTCAGCACCTTCCCCTGAGCGTTATCAGTGCAGGTTCCCAGCAGTAGGTGTGGTGGACGAAGTGCTTTGAGAAGGTTAATCAGCAGCATTCGTTAATAACTAGGTAACAGTATCCAGCCTGCAGGCTGCTGGTTGTTGGCAAATAGCTGGCGTGGTGCAAAGCTTGTAGTTTTTGTTCGACTGGTTCAGTGCCTTGTTGCCAGGCTTCCTGCTGGAGGAGGAGTTTGGCCGGACCGCTGGGTGTGTTGTGCAATGGCATTCATTGAGCAGCGCTGCTGGCACCTCTGGGACTTCCCAAGGCTTCGCATCTCCACGCTGAGCTCACTAGCAGGAGTTCAGTATTTTAAGCAAGAGCACAGCAGCCTTCCTAACAATCCTGATTAGCTTCTGGAGTGCTTCCACCGGTGCTGGTGTCCAGCCTTGCTAGGCGGAAACTCAGGAAAATTTCCTTGATTGTCAGTAGTCCTTTGACACTTTCCAGCCGCTCCCTTTCATGCAATTGGAAACATGGATAAACTCTCCAAGGGCTTACTGAGAAAGACACAGAGAAGAGTTCAATTTACAAAGGTAGGAAAAATCTCTACAGTGTGCACTTCTTCAGCAGCCCAGCAAGTCTCCCTCTCAGCAGTGTCACTGTCACGTACCCATGGGTGAGCAAAGCAACATGAAGACAAGATGCAGTAAATGAGTAAGGCCTTTGAGTCAGGCTAATCACTGGGTAGGCTGAGCCTGGGTTAATGGCTGAGATCGTGTCCTATTACATTGTTGACTAATGCACTTTTCAGACAGAAGTTTGTACTGTAGACTTGGCCTCAGGTTTTCCTGGTTTAATATCTCTGTCAAAAAGGTGTGTGTTCTTCATATATCTTTGTACATTCATTGCATTTTCTAGGTTAGACAAAATATTATTTTTCTTGCTGGATTCTATATTAAGATGAAAAACAAAACAAAAAAGAAAATTACAAACTTTCTGGTTTTGTTTAGAAGATAACACACCACAGTAACAAAAACAAAGAAAAAAATTTTGAGGCCATGTAATTACAAAAATAATATTTCAATTAGCTTTTAGGGTTTTTAGCCTTAGTGTATCAGACTGGTATTTGTCAAACCGGCTTATGGCTTACTCCAAATGATTTTAGCAGCTCCAGTGATGCTAGTTATGGTGTGAATTATTACTCAGCGTGAGTAAGGAGATCAGAACTAAGCCTAGATATGGTCAGAAGGAAAGAGGGTTTTGTCTGATTTGTCTATGATGGATCTGCCCTGCTGCTAACTCCCTGGTCTTTCATTTAGTTGCTTTTTAGAGACTTTTGTTAAGACTTACAAGGAGTCCTGAGAGGACAATTCAGCTTTTATGGATTTGTTTTTTTTTTGCAGAAGCAGGAAGAAAGAATCAAGTTGCTGGTTTTCTGTTATTGTTGATTTATTTTCTGCTTATCCTGCAAATATTTCTTTTTGAAATTTATTAAAAAAAAAAAAAAAAACAAACCAAAACCAACAAAACAAAAACCGCAAACAACCAAGTAATGTAAATTGGGCTTTGAGGAAGTAAGATGGTGAGCTTCAAGGTTGATCTGCAGATAGTGATTTCCCAAGTATACAACAACATCAGCTCTTGCAGCAAACAGGGTTATAGCTTTTGTTTTCTAAGAGAACTGATTCCCACATGAGCTTGTCTCAGTTCAGAAAGGTTTAATAACTAGAGAAATCAGATTTTTTTCCACAAGATGTTGTAAAAATGAAACAAATTAGTATAGACTGCTAAAGTTAGTGGACCACTTGCTGGGCTCAGTGCCACAAAATGGACCTGAAGGCTTCCCTCAGGCAGCCTCAGGGTCCAGCTTCCCCTTTGCACAGGGAAAGCTCCTGGCCAAACTCTGGCTGTGCCTGTGGATGAGCCCCTGGGACCAGCTGACAGCAGGCTGGGCCTTCCTAACTCACCCTGCTCTCGGAGAAAGCTCCAGTTCTGGCAATAGAAACAGCTTCTCTTCGCCAGAAACCGACTCTTGTTCTCTTGTCCTTTCTGGTGCTTGTATTAAGCAGTTACAGCAAACCGGAGAGTCTGTGCTGCGAGATGGTCAAGAGAATTTACGGCCTTTGGAGCCGATGGGACTGAGTTTGCTCAGGATCATGCCCTTAGTTAGCGTCCTGCAGCAAAAAGGCCTAGAGTTTAGTAGGGAAACTCTCTCAGGGATTTATAGTATTGATGACTGTAACCAAGCCTGGCAGCCCTTGGATCTTACAGCTCTCTCTGGGCCTAATCAAAGGCCATTGACGTAAACTAAAACATTTGACTTCAGAGAGTTGTGGATCAAACTCTGCGTCTACGCTGACTGGGTTTGCCTTCCCCTCAGACACAACCTCACTTTAAATTCTTTTCTTCTGACAGGCCTGTAGCCTCATTCCTCTCTCTTAAGCTGGGAGGGCATTTCACAGCTCTCTAAAATGCCCAGAAGTGACTTTTCCCTTCTCATGGTGCAGTTTCACATTATACCTAATTCAGTGTAACTGCTGGCTGATCCCAAAAGTCCCATCCCTGTTTTAATGATATCAAGTTTAAAGATCATATACTCCTGGCAAGATGACTTGACACAAAATTAACCCAGTCCAACACACATCCCCTCTGTATCATTTGTGTCCCTCCACCACCAGAAAAAAAAAACCCCCGAAAACTAACCATAAACCAAACCACCAAACCCAAAATGCCACTGTCCTTTCAGCAGTTTTCCACATTTGCCATTGGTGTAATGTGACTCTGTGCCATGAGTCTCAAAAACTCTGCCAGGGGCATTACATTAAAGCAAAGTTAATTTGCATTAAGGCAGAGAAGCCAGACAAAGAAAACATTAAGAAGAATTCAAATGAAAATGATACGAAAGGTATTATTACCAGCATACAAGGGCTAGTCCAGAAGTATTAATTAGATACTGATCCAAAGATAATGGTTAAAATGGATATTACAAGTGTGAAAACTACCCATAATTTATGTTATTATACTTAATGTGATTCTCCTCTTATTTTTTGCTCAACCCAGTCGGCTGTCAGTCAACATTTAGCATCTCGTTGGAAAGAGCTACTTCTTCATTTCAGCCGAGTGTTCCTGGGCCACTGCAGATCTAATGTAAAGAGGCAATGTTTCTCCATTCTTTCCTCTTTCTCCTACAGACCTTGGTGTTTCAAGTCCATAGTCTTTGTTAACAAGCTAGTTTTTACTGCATTCTTTTGTCCAGACTTTGATGCATAAATAACTTCAGATTTACATGATTAGCTAATTTTTTTCTTCACTTTAGATATAAGCTCATTTTAATTCCTTTCTTTTAATTTAGATGGTACAAATGTCATCTACTCCCATATTATTCCCATTTCAAAGCATGCACTTGAACCTCACTTAAAGCCTTGAACTCTTTTACTTTGGGTATGCATGTTTTGAAAATAAAGACTCATAAAAGGACTACAATAACTATTATTAACCTCTAAATTTCAACATGTCTTCGTACCCCTATTGGGAGTCTAAGCAAATGTTCTCAGTTTCCCTTGACACAGTAATGAGGAATTCTCCCCATGTATTCTCTCTTCTCCATGGCTTGAAAATTAAAACTGTGTCTTTAGCTATGAGATGTGCAGCACATCTTTCTGAAAGATAAAGTTTATATCAGATTCAAGCTACCCAGCTGTTTCAGAGTTCTACTTTTATATCAGGTTTTTGGATTTTTTGAGTGGAAACTGACTTGCACATTAAAATTCATATTAATTGTAACTTTTAGTGATACTTAATAGCAGAGGCATTATTCTTTATCTTACAGTCTGATTTACTATTCCAGTTTTTTCAATTTGAGAATGTGTTCAAATTCCTATGGCAAAAATTACTCAGAAAATAAGAAGCTACTTAAGACAAATGAAAGACGAGTTCATTTTGAAAGCTGGAGGTGAAACAGTTAATCCCATAAAGCTCATGAGCATCCTGACTGCTTCCTTGCAATGAAAAAAACCTATTTTTTCCCGTAGTTTTTTAGTGCTGGCTTATTCTACTCTGATGTAAATTAAATGTGTGATGTTGGAAGCTAGTCGCCTAGGTATTGTCACTGAGCAAAGGAGCTGCTAGAGCCTTTTTGAAAAGATTCACAGGTGATGAGAGAGATGTGCATTTTCCAAACTCACCAAGAAAGAAGTAGTTTTTTTTCTTAGCATATCTTTTTCGCTTTTTACCTTCTGTGTCAAGCGTGGCCAGCACAAGTCCTCCCACTTTGATCAGGGAAGCTAGAGGTTTAGTTTTTATGCTGTGTAACATAGCTTCTTATTCAGGTAAATGGAAAAACGTATTGTAACGTTTTCTGATTAATTGGTTGGAAGAAGCTGAGGTCCTTGCCACTCAGATCCTTTTGAAAATCTCAGCTGTGTGGTATTTGTGCACTCATGTCTGTGGAATGTAACATCAGTGAGAAAAGGCACCGACCCTCAAGATGATGACTTACAATCACCCTTTCTTGAGAATTAGTTATTCCTTTCTCTTACTTCATGAAGTAAATTAATACAAATAAGGATTTTCTAGCAATGTACTGTTTAAAAAATATATGGGTGGACTTAGTAGGAAATCAGAGAATCTCTGGCTGGAGTATAAATGTGTGAGAAGCGTAAAAAATTTTCCTTCATTTTCTTTATATTTCAGCTCTGGAAATGTCTGTATAAATACAGGAATCCCAATGTGTACTCAACCATGTGGGATCTCCATAGAGAAAAAAGGCCAGGGAAACACCAGGGCTGGTGGGAGCAGGATGAGAAACACATGCTTTGCAGAGGGTCTTTCATATCTTGTTTTGCTTCCATTGTCAAGCTCAGTGACTCTGTCCTTACAGGAAGAGCAAGGATATCTTTATAAACATGTGGAAGCTCCCCAAAGATTGAATTTTGTCCGTACCATCAGAGAAGAAAATTACGCAGTGCTGGCTTCAGATGTGTAATGGGTTGATCTTGGTTAGGTGCCCACTAAGCCACTCTATCACTCCTCCTTCTTAACTGGACAGAGGAGAGAAAATTAGATAGAAAACAGCTCATAGGTTGAGCTAAGGCAGTTTACTAAAGCAAAAGCATGCACAAGCAATGAAAAAACCCCAAAGATTTTATTCCTTACTTCCCACCAGCAAGTGATGTCCAGACATTCTGAGAAAGCAAGGCTTCAGTACAGGTAGTGGTTGCTCTGGAAGGCAAATGGAAGTAACAAATTACCCTCCTTCCTCCTCTTTTTCTTAGTTTTTGTATCTGAGCTTATATATATGACCAGTGTCATATGGTACGGAATATCCCTTTGGTCAGTTTAGGCCAGTTGTCCTAGCTGTGTCCCCTCCCAAGATTCTGCCCAGCCTACTGGTGAGGTGGGAATGTTAGAGAGACAGCTGTGATGCTGTGCCAGCATTGCTCAGTGGTGGCCAGAACACTGGTGTGTTATCAACACTTTTCTAGCTACCAGTGCAAAGCAGAGCACTGCGAGGGCTGTGCTATCCATCTCAGCCAGGCATAACACAAGATGTGACCTCTTTAGGCTCAGCAGCACTTTCACATTTAGCTCCAGATATTAGGACGTTCAACTCTGTTGACCTTGTGTTGTCACAAGCTCCTTGTCAAGTTCCCAGTTTTTCTCTATCCCCTCTTTGCCACTGATATTTTTTCTCAGAATCTGGGGAGATATAAATAAGAGAAGAGATGCTGTTGCAGAGACAAAACAAGATAGTTTGCAAAGCCCCTTGCATTTCCCTAGGACACCTTTAAGCACTTTGGCCAACTCACACTGTGTGCACAGAGATCTTTTCAAGGTCACAGCATCTCCAAAATACCAGCACTCCTGCCATGCCAATACCAGCCACTTGAATTCTTGGCTACATCACTGAGGAAAAGCTTGAACTAGTGACTTCTCTATCACATGTAATATAGGCCAAACATGCCTTCATAAAATCCAAAACATTGTCATCAAACTCTAGAGACTGTTATGTTCTCTGGGCTATGGCTCTGGCCTGGGAAATTTATGACCTAGGCTGAGCTTTATGTTCTGCCAAATTCAGTGTGAAAACTCCCCAGAATAGAGCATACCCAGCAGGCTACACTGAGTATCAAAACAACTGCTTTAATGCTATTTTGCTTCTGCAGATCTTTGAAAGGCTTTTTATGTGCTCAAAAAAGTCAGGGCAACAAGTTTCAAAACCTGAAGAAATTTATTTTCTATCTTTCCATCAGTTCTAATTACATGACCTTTCTTAAAACAGGTCCTTTCCCTTTCAGATGCCATGGTATGTGGAAACTAATTTTCCCACATAGCTAATTCTATTGCTGAAAGATTCACTTTCAGTAATTTCCACTTGATTTTACATATCCCCTGCTGAATAAATAAGCAAAGGAGGTATCTTCCATGTTAAAAGCTTTTCTAGATCTCCTTATTTACAAGGATATGGAATTAGTGTAACATTTGCCTTTCTCAGAAATAAAAACCTGAGCCAGAAGATTTGCAAGTTGCCGTGTTTTTACTCATTTTTATAGGAAAAAACTTAAAACTCATTCTGTGAGTGTAAATTTCACTGTTAAGTGCAGGTGAGAGCACATTATGAGGTTTCCCAGTGTATTTTGCTCTCCTTACCTGATTCCCCTGGGTCTTTTGAATCCATGTATTGCATTCATAATTTCTAGAAATCCTTCCTTTGAAAGTTTGCTTAGGGTTTCCTTTTTCTTTTAATATGCTAAAGTTATTTGGTTTGGGATTTTTTAATTACCTTTATGCCAATGTGTACTATGAGTGTACAAAAAGCTCTATCAACTTCTTTCTGTTCGCAATTTTGTTCTGAGATGGTGGTTCCCAAAGCTATCCTGAAATTTCTCCCTCAAGACCAAACAAAATTTTCTTGTTAGGTATAGAAGAGTACAGTTTCTTATCCAAAATTAAATATTCCCAGGAGAAATACTGTCTTGTATTCAGAATACTGCATTTTATCATGTTAAGATAAAGGCATCCAGTCTCTCTTCTCGCAGATATCGTAGAAGGATAAGCTTTAGGACTTAGTCATGGTGATGACCTGAGAGGCTACCTAGAGCAGAGGCTGGACAGTGTTAAAGGCATAAAGTAGGTTTTTATTAAAAATGCCTTCAAAGGATACACCTTGGGCAGTACAAGAGCCTGGCCAAGATTACACCCAAGAGGGATGATGGGTCATGAGTTTTCACACTTCTATAAGTTTTGGTCCATTTACATGTGGGGGTTAATTGTCCAATTACAGCTTCAGGTTATGAAGTCCCATCCTCCCAGATTGCTCTCCTCAATTTGCTGCTCTTTATACTTTTGGGTCTGAAGCTCTAACTGTGTCCTTGGTTCTTGGGCTGGAAAAGGATTGCTTTGTCCAACCAAACTGTGAATAGAACTTTCTGTCACTTTATATGAAGTTCAGAGTTATATACTAATGCAGTACAGAATCCGTAAAGTATGAAATCTAAAACTTAAGGCATCAGTGGGGCTGGGTTTGATAGAATCATAGAATACCACATTGAAGTGGACCTGCATGTTGCCTGTAACCTGTTACTCTATTCCATGCTCCCTCAAATACTTCCTCAAGCACTGAATTTTAGGTGAGAGGAGGTAGGAAAATAAAACAGCCTTGCACTCAGAAGGACATCGGGTCTAACATTTCTTTGCTGAAGATCAACCTGCCAGGCAAGACAGGTTGGTTCTGGGCCTCTCGTGGGGTGGGCACACTTAGTATGGCAATAGAGCAGTATCTTACATCTATCTTCTGTAGGAGAAATTGTTTCCCACTTTGATAAGTGAGGGATATTTCCCCTTATTTCCAACTAACTAAAGTTGTGGGGTAGTAGAAGGGAAGCTGTAACTTTTAAAGGGAAAAATGGTCCCCGTTTTCTAGGAGCTCAATAAAACCTTTGTCTTCTATTTCTTAAACATCTGTTCACACATCATTAAAAAAAAAAAAACAATGGTGTATCTACAGCAAAAGAATGCAAGCATAATCTTTAGCAAATTCTAAAGCTGTTATGGTAAAGCTGCAGACATACACATCTCAATCACACTATCTTTTAGTGAAATGGGCTAAGCTTTCTTTCACTGTATGAACAGATAAAGAGTACTGTGCTTTTCCTTTGATATTAAATCTTGCCTAAAACTGTAAAATAACACATTGAAATAAGTTATGTCTATTCTTGAATTATTAAAAAAAAATCTGTGTAAAAGAAACTGTCCTCCATGGGCCTGTTAGTTTAGTGCTGACATGACTCTTTTATATGGCCCATTCAAGATAGATGATAAAAGAAAGTAGCTCTTTTTCTGTGTTGGAGATACTTGAAAAACATAATTTAAAAATAACTACAGACTTTAACTCCTGAGGAAATTTCTTTCTAACATTGTGTTGTTTCAAGCATGTAGCCTTTTAATACAATTATTGCAGACCAAAGTATTAAGGAAAGCTGTTGAACCTCAACCTCTCTTTTCTCCCCCACACTATGAAAACGGAACATTTCTAAATGAGTGACCATTGCCAACCTGAGCCAGAGGGCAGCATTCACCACCTTATGGTATACTGCAACTTCTGATGAATCTCAGCTACTTTTTAACTCCTCTTTCTCTGTACCAATCAATGCATTTAAAAATGGCTTGCCTCATATGGCCTATTGCAAAATTGTTAAATGAATAAATGACATTGCCATTAGCGTTCAGTTATAAATACATTTGAATTTTAAACTGAACATATGCTACTTCTTTGCTTGAAACTACCAGCTTTTTCTTGCAAAAACTATGCCACAGACCCAGGCATACCATAGTAATAAAACTTGGGATTGAGGATGTCAGAGCTCTTTAAAGATGGTACCACTATCTGAATGTGATTCATTAGATACTAAAGAAGTTTCTTACTTGAGGCTGCATAGTGATCAAAACTGATACAAGAACAGAGCTCCTCTGTCTTAGCTGTGATCTTGATTTAGTTCCTCCTTTACTACTCTGGGTATCAGTTTCAAAATAAGCTTTTATTTATAGGTTTGTTTTTTTGTTGCAAAGCTGTTGTTAATTTTGTTTCCTTTGATAATATTAAATGGCTTCTATCTCAGCTTAAAACCAAATTTCTATAGCCAGTTTAGGCTGGAGAATTCCTTGAATAGTCAGTTATTTGTAAATTCAGTTTCACACTCCCCTCCCCCATAACCATTACATAATCATTTCTCCCAATAAATTTTTTTTTTTATCAGATCAGAAATGTATGAAAGACTAGAACATATTTCTTGGCTTCAAGACACATGCAAATCACTTATTTTAGAGAGAGCAAGAGATAAGATAAACGAGTTAAAAAAAAAAACCACTTGTCTGCTTAATTTGGCAAAGAGTAAGTCTGGAGTTTTTATTGAATATTGGGAGTGAGCAGAGGAGAAAGTAAGACAGGGAGGTGGATGCAAGGATTATGTAGGGATGTGGACACTTTGCTCTCAGTTCAGTTTGTGGAGATATATGCTCAGCCATAACGCCAAATCCTGAATAACTTTCTTAAATCCAGTGGGAACTCGCTTGCATTACCTGAAGTCTGACATTCCCTGTGTTGATTTCCAAAGAATCTCTCCAGATTTGAATGAGGATAGCTGAAAGTAAAGCTTGACCAGAATTTCCCAGATGATGATGAGAAGGTTTTAAATGTGTTTTGTTTCACAGCAAGTGATGAGGGAGTTTTAATCTGCAGTGCCTAAGATCAGTTTGAAACCATTTGCAGCTGAGTACTGGCCATCACTTTGAAATTTAAGAGAAACCAAACATATTTCAGGAGATTTATTTCAATCACAGATAGAAAACAATGGGGTCCCATGGCAAGCTGGGAGTCTGCTCCTTTTAAAGGAGCACATGCCACTTCAAGGAAAGAAAAAAAGCATGAAAGGAAGCAGTGGTGTGCAAATCAAAATAACCCTTTTGTCTTTCTCTCTGGATCCATGCTTGGGGAAGAATAGAGCATAGGGGAAGAATTCAGACCTGTCTTTGTTCAGTCTCCAAAGGCAACTACTTTCTCTCTGGATGAGAAAGAAATTTAGTTTTAATGGTGGTGGAACCCTTTCTTTATTTTAATGATCAATACAGGCAGTTGGCAAAAATACTTCTTCAAATAACTAATTGTTGAAGATAAAGAATGAATTGGTTTGGTGTTTTGGTTGGGATTTTTTGTTTATTTTTTTTATTACTGCCCTTCTACTCCTACATAAGATTCATCAGTTTTTCACCTGCTCTCAGCCACCAAACTGAGCTTCTGGATTCGTTCTGTCCTTTGCTTTTTTGCTAGAAAAATATGGATTCATTTCTGGTGAGGGAATGTGATTAAATGTATCATGTTTTACTTTTTTAATGTTTGTAATGTTTGTATCTTAAATCCACAAATATTTTGTGCTTTTTTTGCAGGTGGCAGTACTCAGGTGACACCACTTTACCTGAAGCTGGGCAGAATGAAACCTCATCTTGGGTAAGAGACCTATAAGTGACTGGAGGTGCTACTGTGACAAACATGATTTGATGGCTTTTTCTTTGCTTTTGCCTTTCATCCTTTCCTTAAAGCATTGCTGATGAAGTTGAGTTGGAGGTAGGGCCCCTCTACATTTTTCATGTGCATTTATCCCCTGAATTAATGTTATCTTTGGCAGTTTTCACCAGTTATTCAATGCAGTGCTGCCTGTCTGCCCTCTGAGCTTTCAGGCTAGCTCAGGACCCAGGCTCAGATCACAAAATTGCAGCATGACATGCTGCCTCTTAAGCACTTAATTATACCTAAAGAGACAAGGATCCACATTGTACCCTTTACAATAGAGCCACAAGAAAAAACAAAGTCCCAGTGCCTTGCTAGCCAGAGGGATCTTTGCCAGCACTAGGTGGTGGGAAGCTTGAAGAAGTAAGTGGGGTGACTCCTGGCACTGCCTGTGCAGCCACGGTGACAAGTTTTTTAAAAATGCTGCTTTTGAGAGAGAGGCCAGTAGTTTTTAGTGTCAAGGGGCTGAAAAGGGTGCCATATAGGGCTGGAAAGCCTTGTAGTCATTCCTGAGGAACCATTTTCAGTGCTCCCCCTCCTGCTTGGATGATTGTACTTACCTGGCTCCTGTGCTCTTCCATCTAGGTTTTGCCAAGTGGTTATCTTCCTGCTTGCACCTGTTTATTCTGTATCTGCCTCTCTGGAAGAGAAAGTCTGGAAGGGTGCAACCAATTATCAATGATTCTATTGGGATTTTTCTGTCTGGTTGAGCTAATTCCTCCTGGAGTTCTACCAGTGGTCTAATTTAATACCTTGTTTCAAATCCAGTTTTAGTGGGAAATGCAGGGGAATACAAACCCATGAAATACATCTATTTGCATAAACATATACTGTGTTTGTTTTACATTGTCTGTGATATCTGTACTCAGCTTCTCTTTTCTAGTAATGATGGACAGTCTCTAAATCATTGGGCAGGGGCAACTAGTGTGATGGCAAATGTAGGTCTTGCAGAAGTTCTGAGCTTTGTAGCTTCATGTAAGTTACAATACTGCTTGCTTTCCTTGGAATACAAACACCATCATGCTGTAACTTCATCTTAAAGACTTTTCTGTTCTCTTACTAGAAGGAAACCTGCCTTTGTATAAGTTTGTTTGGAGGATCCAAGCATGTTATATAAATTAATTTTCTGCTAGATAGATGTAGCTGAAATGAATTGCAAGAATGTTTAGAGTGGATGAAAATCTGTATTCTGTATAGCCACTGACTGGTGTAGAAGGTTGAGGCATTGTGATTTGTTCTCTGTGTCTCTGGTTTGAATTTATAGGAGAATAATAGCACCACACTTGATGGCTTACTATAGTGGCACACTGAAGTCATGCTTCAAGGTATTTAAGGTAGTAATAGAAAAATATCATTTTAAAATAGAAAGGTGGATAGTCAGTGCTTAAGGCTTTCCCTAGGACTGATTTTGTTGTAGGTTATTTGAAAAATCTCATCTTTTTAACTATTGAGCAAAACATTACATAAAACAAGTATCTGTCTTCAGGAAAATGTATCTATTATGTGTTTGAAGAGAGGTTTACTTTGTATTCTACAGAAACTGGACATGCAAATGGAGTATTTGCTTATAAATTCTTATGGTCATTGAAGAGATTTTACCTAATTCTTTTCTTTTAAATGAAAAAACTATGACAAAGACAAAGATTTTAAGCCGATGATTGGGATCCAAAGGACAGATAATGCAGACTCCAACTGTGTTTGTAATAGTTCAATTCTGCAAGTGAAATTTGTTCTCTATCTCAAAAAAGAATGAGAATATGTTGTGTCAGTGATTCTTCAGATTTTCATTCTATTGATCAGAGTCGAAGAAAATGTATTTTCATACAGCTATCTCCTTTTTTCAAATTTCCAGTCTCAGTTTTTGTGTGCTCCATGGAGAGGCTGTATGCAATTATGCCTTGCTAGAAAAACCAGATAAAATAATATAATCCCATTGCATTGTCACAGAGATAAAGCATATGGTAACTTTTTGTTTTAGTTGATCAGCAGGGTGGCCTTGTAAAATGAATTCCCATCTCCTGGCTTTGGCTTATCTTCTGATTCCTGAGAGACACAACAAAGAAAAATAACAATAATAATAGAAGTGGTATTTTTGCTTTCGTTTGATGTGAATATTGCAACAGTAGAGTCTCATGATGGAAAGGACAAATAATTGTGTGTACTATCTGAACATCAATGGCATCACATGCTGTAGTGTGACTCTGTTGAAATGTTGGGCTTATGGGATAATAACTACACAGTTATTATAATAGTAATAAAACCACATTGACTATGCAGTAACCTCTAGCCTGGTTAGAATTGGTACCACACCTCAAGGTCCTAAATTGGGTTTACTCAAGTACTAAACATAAATAGCATAGGTTTCTTCCCTAAACAACTCACATTTTTAGTATTTTAATTTCTGGAATGTGCCACTCCTGTCAATTATTGCAAACATTTCCCTGAAAGAGAAAAAAGCTCTGAGTCTCATCTGCAAAGCTTTCTTTAGGTATCCAAGAAGAGCGGTGAAATCATCAAGCTATTATTTTCTTGGAAATAAAAAATAGACAGCTTCTCCACTTTGTATGTTTGATTTATTAAGAGTGGTTGTCCTCTCTCGTTTTGAGCAACTTGAAAGCAAACACACGGCACCTCCTGCATTGTGTCTTGCTTTGCATGAAAACACTGCCCAGCTTGCAGGCAGGGTTTTAGCTGAGGCTATACTGGTTCATTTTGTTAAAAGAGTATCAGCACATGACTGATATTAGAGAATTAAGAGGAGTCGTTCTCTATACGCTCTTTTTCCCTGTTGTGATGTGAAAGAAAAGTGAATTTCACAGGTACTAAATGTACTCGCCCACGCCTTTTTGCACCCCAGAGACAGACTGCTGTACAAATCACTGTACAGAACCCCTCTGAGCCACGTTCAGGAGGCCCTGAATGTCTGTGCTTGGACTAGGGCTCTGCATCTTTATTAGCAATTCTTGTTAAACACCTTAAATTTTGTGGTGGGTATCACAAGGCAGGATCATTCAGAGAACTTGCACAGCTCATCATAGTGCTGTCCTTCAAAGTCTTCTCAGCACCAGCCTCTTCCCCTCCTCCCAGTCTTGAGTGAGCACCATAGAGGGGCTGCCTCTAGGAAGGGCTTTAAAATCAGCCTCACTGCCGTTCTCTAGCGAGGGGGAGGGGGGTTCTTGTGCCCCCTTCGGAGGTACTGAGAAGCAGCAGAAGCTATATTCCTGAGCCTGTAATAGATGCAAATTGTGCAGATGAAGGAGACGAAGCTCTAACAGCCGTTGAATGCAATCTGTGAACACTACTGTTTCATTTATAGTGATGCTACCTAGGCATTTGCACTTAAAAGGAACAATAAAGAGGTGTCAGAACAATCGCAAGGCTGCAGAATTTAAACTGCGGCAAAGACGTTTTGAGCCATGTGAAATGTTGCCTGCAAAAGATCTGCTTTTTCCGTTAGTTTTTGTTATTACTGAAGGCTGTTCTAGTTCCCCTTGTTTTATGACACCGACTGGTTCATTTGCCTTCAAAGACTCAAGATGCAAAGAGGCAGGGAAACAAATTAAGTCAAAACTGCAATAGTTGGTGAAAACTGCACGAAGAATGTCATGGCTGCTCTTTATTTGTCTATGTAGGTTTGAAGTATCTTTGCTATACAACTGGATGGCTGATTCACTAAATTGCCAGCTGCCTCTAGCAGGCAGCAGTGGAGTTACTGTAATGTTTCAGCGTTGTCCTTGCTTGCAGGACAAAGGGCTGATCCTCGATTGATGCAGACTTTGGAGGTATGCAGATTACTCTGGTGAGGATCTGAACTGCTGTTGCCTTTTAGTCTTTTTATTTGAAATAGAGAAGAGGTTTTGAAATAGAGAAGGTGAGAAATTGCACACTAAAAAGTTAAATAAAAATCTAGTGTCTGTCAAACAACAGACAGTTACTGATTAACAAAGAACAACGGGCTTGCATATAGTGTCCTGTTAAAAGCACAATAAGCTGTGATTGTGTGCTGAGATTATGATTATCTGCAAGCACTTGCTACTTACTGCCTGCAAATGTGAAAGCTATTTGTGCCTAGGAAAAACAAGGAAACAGGATTTGTTGTACTGCAGTAGGTGTGTTCCAAGTGCCCTAATCCTACTGAATAAGAGCAAATACCACTTGAAAGGGAATATGAAGTGTAAAAAAGGAATATATGTGGTTTGTAGAAAAAAAAAATTGAATAAAACTGTATAAATTTTAGGGTATGATTGGCTTTGTAGCTACAGCAGATTATGATGCATTGGAGGACCTGTTGTCATTCTTGATCTTCTAGACTTCCTATGGGATACTATTATCTGATTTTTATTAATATCAGTCATTTGAATTCCATTAGTGTTCAGAGACCCTGATTTAGACTCAGTCATAGTAATGCAGCTGTATCACAAAAAACTCACAGTTTAAATAGACAGGATAGGCAATTAGCAGGCAAATATCCCACAACTAAAGAAGATCAAATTACCTAAGACCTTGTCATATCTTAATGTTAGTTCATTTTGTTTTTTACATACCTCAGTAAAATGAGTAATCTATAAAATAAGAACATGCTGTTCTCCTATTTCGGAAAAGTTCTAGGAAAACTAATGACAGCAAAATGCTCTCAAAACCTTTTATTTGATATAAGTTTAAAGTGATGATGTTTTTCATCTAATATGAATTTGAACTGTATTAATCTCTTGAATCTTTAGCTTTTAGTGAGGAATGTGTTTCCCAGGGAAATGCAGGAGGGGCAGCAAGACTGTTTGTTTTAATAGTTCTGTGCGTGGGTCTGAACATGTGAGTGAACAGGAGATCAGCAGGGCAAAACGTGCCCTAAATGCTGTAAAGTCTTATACAATTGTGTCAGGCAGTAAACCCAAATGAACTTGCAAAGTCATGCACTAGTTCAATTTTGGAAAGGAAAACCTGGCTTTGAAGCCAACCAAATCAATCCCTAGTTCAAATTAAATTTGGAGTATCCTGTGAAGCTCCAATACACAACTCCAGTAACAATCAGCACTTAAGGTGCAGGCAAATAATGTTTCATTTAAAAGAAATTGAATAAGGATTACTGACAGAGAAAGTTTTTGATGCTGTTTTGTCATTAAAGTCAAATTACAGCGTTACTGTCTTAATCCCATATGTCTCAATCATCTCTCTCTTCCTCTGTGTCTCTTTAATGCACGAAAAGCCCTGTGCATGGTTGGTCTTGTGTCTTCATCTCATTAAAACCTTGCCATGCAAATGTATCGTAAGTGTTGCCTGAAGACTTCTGTCTCATGCAAAATTTAGCTTAAACTCTACTGGCATCAAATAATTTGTTATTCACAAACCTTCTGTTTGGTTTGCTGACATTCCTTCTTAGCTGGCTCTCATGGTGATTCATTATCTTGTGATATAGATTTCCAAGTATCATCTTTGTATTGATTTTTATATCTTTAATAACCACTCCACAGAAGATGGCTCCACTTGGTGTCATTGATCGCATCAAAAATTCAAGGCTTACAGAAACACAAGACTGCTAATTGGTAGCAGAACATTTCAGACTTAATCTTAATACAGTCTTAATCTTCTGCACTAACCTGACTTGAAGATTTCCTTAATAAGGCTAAAGGGAAACTTGTGAATAACTGTAAATTACCTGGTGAGAACAGGTAAAACGTGGTAAATGGAGATAACAAGGGTTAGATCTCAAAAACAGCTCTCTTTTGTCTCTTCCCCTTCACCTAAGTATCCTCCTTAAGGAAGAAGCAGTACATAATTCTTCTAGTTGTGGAAAAAATGTATGTTCACAGCATCACATACTGTGCAGTGGGCCAAATGGCACTGAGTTTCTGATGAATCAAAGACAGTTACTAGGTTTGACAAGTTCAAAAATGTGTGCTGTAGGTCACTTCTTTCAAAAAGAAGTGATCAAAGAAAGGTAATTTTAATCTTTAATTTTTTATGTAAAAATTAAGGGCTCTATTTGTAAGCTTGCAGTCTTAGACAGTCAAGTCTTGACTAGTTTTGAATCTAGAATATCTGGAAATGTGGGCCAGAACAACAATCTGAAAGTCCTTCAGTCTGTTTAATTTGCCTTAATGTGTTGTTTAAAGCTTCTATCTCGTTAAGTTTTTCAGCAATGTGGTTTGTCAATGACAAGGAGGTGATATCTATCTATATTTTTTCATGACTGTATTTTTTTCACTAAGTGACACTTTTTCACCAAGATTTTTCCCAGGATTTTGCACTTTTTATATTCTAAAACTTCAAAGCAACTGGGAATAAGCCACACTGAGTTATGGGGAAGGGTTTTTTTTAGAAAATCCAGTGATAGACAAAGAATATGTAGATGCAGCAACATGTTAAAACCAGGAAAGATAATTTCTCAAAAAAGCTGCCCTTGTAAATTGATAAAAAGCTGTTAAAAAAAGTGTCTTCCAACAGCCACATGGTCTGTGGATTAAACATAGCAAGGCAGATTGTCCAGCTACTACTAAGAGTATCAATCAGGGCTACTCAATCAGTTCTTGCCAATAAAAGGCATTGAGACAGCACCAAGTCTGCTGGTTCAGTCAGACACTGCATGCCATCTGTGCAGTGGGAGCTGCCTGGTACGTTTCCCAAAAGATTAGAAGAACAGTTAGAAACATAGGATCTCCCACAGGAATGTGAGAGACATCATATATCTGGGAACTTGGTGAGAATAAAAATGAAATGTGTTCATAGAGCAGGCTGGAATAACCTTGGTCCCTTTTGACCTCTGTGGTAAGCAGATCTCTTTTTCCACTAGACCCTATCAAGTCTGTCAGGTTAGCACTAGTTTCTTTATGAACAACCTAAATTTGGAGCTGGCTGTGAGAAACTCACATTATTCTCATAAAGTCCAATCAAAAACACATTACACGGTTAATGCATCCATACACCTCTCATGCTTTTATTATGTTCCTGTTGTCACTCTCAGATTGAGAGGAAATTGTTCACATCAACCAAATCTTCTCAAACAGGAATCTAGCAGCTCTTTCCATTTCAGATTTTTACTGTGGTCATCACTAACCTGACTGAGGAATGTATTCCTGGAGTAAACCAATCAGTCAAGGAAATGCTGTCTCCTTATTTCCAGGGAGAGGAACAGAAAATATGAGGCTAGTCTGTGCACTGCTTATTTACAGGGGTGAACAGTGACTCGTAGATTTTTGTCTAGCCCTACAGAACAATTCCTGTGGATGATCATATATGAATACACTCCTTAGCCATCAGAATGACTGAGGGATTTATGGTTTGGGCCAGGGCAGGCTATGTCATGAAGGACAGTGATACAGCTAGAATGTAGTCTAAATTTACTGACTTCTGACTTCATATTGTTCCTCTTAGTTTAGAATTGGCTTCCATTAAAAAAAATACCTTTGTAAGCATTCAATGACATTTATTATGGACATGATATTTGTTATGGACATGTACACTACCCACCAATAGACAGAATTGGAAGATGCAACATATTGACAAAAATTTGGTGTCTGTATACTCATACCCGAATTCAAATGTAAACACCTCTCCTCCTTACCCCCAGTAGCAACAGAATGCTCGTAACAGAGTACCAGAGCAAACATGGTTCAGATGTTTATTGAATCTCTAGTGTTCTGTCCTCTTAATATTTTTTCCATATTTTTTTTCTTTTTTTCCTAGCTATATTATTAAACATTCAAGGATGGAAGACATTGGGCAAAAAAACTACTGGTTCTTCCAGCAAAAAGGAAGCAATGAACAGTAAAAGCTTAAGAGATCACCCATTAGCTTTAATTTCTACACTTTTTTTTTTAAATTCCATTCATTGTTTTGTTTTAAGAAAACTTCCCATTTTTAAAGAAAAGACCTGTGTTCTCATGCCTTAGTTACAGGCTACAAGAAAAAGGAAGAATCTCAAAGTATAACTTAGATCTTTTAGTAAGCACCATTCTTCAAATGTGCCCGTCACTTTGTCCACCTGCCAGTGTTGATAGTTCACGACACGTAGGCCTGGTTGTGCTGCAGGACAGAAGGGTAATTCCCATTGATTTCAATGGGTATTACATGCATCCTGCAGCGGGAGAGTAGGGCCCTCAGGTTTCGCTGAATAGCAAATAGTCATGTAAAATCCACGGATCCTATTCTTTCCCTGCAGGGTATGTTGAAGTCAATGGGAGTTACTTGTTAGACGCTGTGATGGGAAAAACTTATCCTTATAAGATAAAGCGGTCCATTCATTGTTGCATTTTGATTAATTTTTTACTAAAATCCTAGTAATTAGATTTTTTCTATAGAAAATATATTATCTTCTGACCTTCTTTATACCACTTTATAATTAAAAATGAAGCTAACCAAAAGGAAAATGCATACAAAACAAAAGCCCACAGAAGAAATCTGAAAAAACTGAGTTTACAAAATTGCCATGAATTTAGTATAAAAGTTAAACAACTTTTTGTGAGAGACTAAAATGTTATTCTCTTATAACACTCTCTGCTCCCACCAGATATCCTAACACAAACTTCTAGCGTTGATTCTACTGATCTAAATAAGGAACTAGAATTTGGCAAATCAACACAGAATTTGACATCTGTTTCTCATGGCTTGAATTTTGAGACTGAGTTTCCATCAAATCGAAGTTTACACCCGAAGCAGATTTTAAATATCTCCTTCAGTACCATGTTATAACATTAGCTAAAGGAAAGGCTTTCTTCCCATCCCCCTGTCCTCTCCTACTCTTCCACCTTAAGTGCTCTCCTTGAAAGCAGCAAAGAACTTAAGAAATCTGGGCAGTCTATCAGTTTGCTATGGTTCATTTTACCTAATCCAGACATCCAGCACAGCAGGGGGAAAACTGCTGTATCTAGTGAAACAAGAGCATGAATAATTAAAACTCTGTTATTAATGAACTTCCAGTCGTTATGTAAATGAAACTGATTTCAAGTCTAATTTGTCAGCCTGAATTCTTTTTCTGTTCTCCTTTTGTCTAGGACAAGAACTCATCATAATGGACTTGATAATAAAACACTGGCAGACATGCTGTGTGCAGTGCCCATCTGAGTTAGGGCTTTTAGCATGGTTAATTGATACAGTTACTGCGGAGAAGTCTATAAGGCATTTGTATGGCTTTACGTTTTACAAGCTTTTTCTTTTTTTTTTTTTTTTCCCTTTCTCTTTTGACAGTGCTAGCTATTCTTTGCACATTCCTCATTACCGTTTACCTTTACATGAGGGGTGGCTTGTAATTACTGGCTGGTAAATACTTTCCTTCTCATTCCGTGCGCCGTTCAAAGACGGCAGAGTTCAGAAAGGTCTGTGGGAAGGGAAGTCTGTGGTTATCAAACAATGGCTAACAGTCACCAGGAGAAAAAGCCTGTCAAAGCACAAGGCTGCCGGGCACTGGGTCCTTGCCCCATTGTCTTGGATCAGGTGTCACTCATCGTCCTGCCCGCTGCATTTACTTTGATACGAAATAACCAGAACTGAAGCTATATAGAAAGCACAGGCGCTCCACTGGGAAGGGTGAGATTAGGTTTTAAAAGAAACCCTGAATTTTAATTTTTTTTTACTTTCACCAAAACCAAGCAGGATCTTTTGAAATAGCCCATGCCCTAAATTGATTGATCCTGTAGTAGATAGCCAGATAGAGTGAGGTAGGTGGGGTTGAAGGGTTGCCTTCAAATAATGATTTGTTTTGGGGTTTTTTAAGTCCTCTTGCATCTGTCCTTTAATTCTCACCAGTTAAATCTCTTTATTTGTTTTTCTTTTTATTCTTGTCAATATATTCAGTTTTATTTTGATTTATTTCCCTCTCAGGGAAAAGTTGTTAGTGAAGGTTCAGAAAGTAACCAAGGAAAGGAGCATAAGTATATATTTCCCTATATACTGTGTGCTATGGAAGAGGTTAAAAAAGAATCCTCAAAATAGGATATTAAGAGTATTTAAAATTAAATAAATAAACCCAGGCCTGGAAGAAACAGTGTCTGGAGTCCCCTGGAACCAGCCTAGGTCTGGTATCAAGGGTGGAGACTCAAAACTGGATATTATATACACAAGAAAACTGTGAAGTAATAATTATTTATTTTAATTTGTGTAAGGAACAACCCATCACTTTTTTGCGTAGCTTGCTCTTTAGGGCTTTTTTCTTTTTTGTGATAAACTAAGAGTGTCCTTTATATGCCTTTTTTTTTTTTTTAATCAGCTTACTTTCTTTAAAACAGGCAAAAAACATGGCTGGATCACTGGTTCTACTCATAGGAAATTGAACAAGGGTGAAAAATTCTCAGTATAGAAGTGGAAAAACATACATTAAGGACTTCTTTTCCTTTTTTTTCCCCTCTTTTCCTTCACCCTAGGCTTTCTGTCTGTGCCATTATTGTGCAGAGATCGAAATAAATGCATACAGAGTAATATTTAGAATTACTCTCTGAGTAGACTGGCCTACTGGCCCTTCTTTACCCTGATGGACCAGGCAAAATGTGAAGGCCTGGGAGCTGGAAAGAATTAAGAGGAGAACAGTTCTTGGGTCAACTTGCCTGCATGGGGAAAGTTTTTGGCTTGCCTGCTAAAACCCAGTGTGTGTGGGAGGGCTTCTGAGCATACCTTTGGTGCACTGTGTTACACTCTCAGTTATGCTCTGGAGGTTAGTGGCCAACAAAACTCTTGTCCTGCCTGAAAGAGGTTCAAATGCCATGGAGGAAAAAGTTCCCTGCTTCCCTAGGTGAGGCAGATAGCAGCCTCAGGCTTTCCTTTGCAGAGCTGTTTGGGACATTTCAATTCCCGTACCAGCTTTCCTTTCCTATGCAAATTGTGAAAGGTAGTCAGGGAATATTGTGTAGTTTCTGTCAAAGGAGGAAAAAGTTTTAAAAGGCAACTCATTTCTGTCACACCTTGAGCTGAGAACTACATGGTGCTTTAAGCATTCTGTCAAAGAGGTTTGGTGCACTCATGGTGTGTGTTAAAATTGCTGTGGGAATATTACCGGTTGAGAATATCTATTAGATGTATATTTAGGGGACATATTTTAATATCTGCTGGCTTGACTTTATTATTTTTACAATAATAAGACCTAAAATAAATTAGATACTTGCTGAAGCTTTAAAACATTCTTGCAACATAAACATAATGTGAAATCTAATTTAGTTCTAAGGTTAGAGCTGAAAAGAAGGAAAAAGAGAAGGGAAGAGGTTCCATGTTTCAGTGAAACAAGTTTCGTGCAACAAAGCAGGTGTTTATAGAACGCTTCATTTTAATTCAGTGAAGCTAATATCCCAGTTTATGTTGTTTGGAGTAATAACAGTGTAACACAGAGCTGTAGCAAAGATTTGCAGGTTTCCTTTAGGTCAGTAACGGTTGCTATAAACACATTGGACTTTTTTTTTATTATTATTCTACTCCATCTACATCCTGTAACTGGAGGGGAGGGTAAGGGGAGAGGGTTAACAGTTTTTACAGTTTAGAAGGCTTTTCTTTTTGTCACATTTAAACGAAATATACACAGGTGGCTAGGTGGCACTGTGGATTAATGTACTTCTGAATTAATGTGCCTAGACGAGCTTGTATCACAAAGTCAGTATATCTGAACTGCAAGCTTGCTTCCCTTCCTGGATCAATGTGTGTGCAGCCACTTGAATTGCATTATTATTTATATCAAAATCAGATATCCAAAATAATAGACACTGTAATCATGAGAGAATTATATTAATGAACCTGTGTTTTGGAGTTATATACTGCTTTGCAGACCCTGCTTTTGTGCTGAGGCATGCTATTTATTCTAATTGTAAGAAAGAGAAAGTCACCTAAACTGCACACACTGTTTTAAAAGGACAAAACAAAACAAAAAAGTTTTTCCCGTGTTGTATTTTGAGTTTAAAAGGTTATTTTGCCAGCAGTATGGGCACTGAGTGTGCTGTGGAAGCACTCTAAGGATGGGAGCTGTGGGTTCCTTTTGAAGCAAGAAGTGCTCAGAATTGCATGCTGTAACTACAGAAATCCAACTATCCCAAGCAGGCAGGCACACATTGCCCAAAGCCATATACAAATTATGCCTCTCTGCAAACCTGTTTCAATGTAAATATTATCATTTTTTCAAGAGTAGTCCTTCCACTGCCATAAAACTGATAAATGTAACTCAGCAGTAACTTTGGTAAAAGTTAATGATTGCAATAGTCTCTGCCTGAAGCCAGATGAACCTTAGTCATTGAAGGAGTTTTGCCCATTTAAAATGTTATGCTTCTCTAAGAAAAAGGAAGTAGAATGCATATAACCAACACACATTCTTAGTCTCCTCTAGTCAACTCCAGAGGTAATAATCACTATAGGGATTTCTAAAAGGTAATTACTGTATATTGCTTAATTATAGTTTATTAAGATCAAACATACTTCAGTATTTAGTTGATGTAACAGGAAAACACAGTCTGTGTTTATAATTTTAAATGCAAACAGTGCAATCTGCACTGAGGCTTAAAAAAATGTGGATTTTAGGATACAGCAGTTTAGATGTCAAGACTACTGCATTAGCCACCTTCCCTTTTCTAATAGAAAATGCAGTTTCTGTAACCTGAGGCAATAGTTCTTTATAATGCATTGTATATGTTCATTCTTACTCCTTCTTTCTACTATACTAAAGTTGAATGTTGTTACAGAGGGGAATTGATCAGGTACAGAGTATTAACTGCAGGGTATTCTTTCATGTGCAGCATTAGCCAAAGATGTATACAATTAGTTAAAGAAATAACTGGAAAGAACTAAGTGCCTGTAAAAATCAAACTGATTAAAAAAGAAGTACCTAACATCCAGCTAGATCTATTTCCCTTAAATTGAAAATGAAAGCTGCCACTTCTACTAAAAGCCCTTGCAGCCAAGAGATTTCACAGCAGTTCAGTTAAAGCCTAGCTAATGAATATAAGTTACTTTAGTGGATTTTAGTTGACTTTGAAATTAAAGTCTGAAACCGTCGGATGCTACTAGCAGAGCTAGACTACAGCAAAATGGACTTAATAAACTCCATTGTGCACTTAGATCCCTAGTGAGATTTGCCTTCCACCCATGACCAATTGGTATTATTTTTGTGGTGACTGGTACTTTTGTCTCTGAGACTGGGATTTCTGGGAGTGATTAGCACTTTTCAGCAGTGATTGACAGGTTGTAGCAGCAATGAGACAATAGGAGGAATCATTAGGAATTCAAATGCAGATTTTTGTTTGCATGCTTTAGGACTGGTTTGTGTAGAAGTGAAATCTAGATATGAGGGCAGAAATCAGCTATTATTTCGTCCATTTTAACAAAATACAAAAGGAAAAAGATGAAAATGTGCTAAATAAAAAAAAAAAACACAACAAATTAAAAGGGAACAGGATAGACAAAAAGATCACATTACTGTTAATAAGATTCTCCCACTGTATCAGTTTTGGTATGGGGGTTTTTTGGTTTGTTTTTTTGTTTGGTTTGACATTTTTAGTGTTTTTTTTCTGGAGAATCCTCTCTTAAGTGTTTTGTACAAAATGCTGCTCTAAGTTTGTAATAGAAACAGTAGAGTACAGTTTGTAGTAGAAATAATTTTTAATACTGCTGAATTAAAATGCCAGCAAAAAATATTATCACTTTTCAGGGGAAATGTGTATGTTGATGTCATACTGAAGCTTGATAGAACCGTCTCTGTTGCATCTAAAGAAGAGGCCGTAGGGAAATAATTATAGTGACTGATTCCAAGCATTGACCAGCAATTGATAATTGGCCATAAATAATTAGGAAATAATGGGACGTCAGTGGTGTAAATTATGTAAATTTAGTAGCTGTGTCTCTAGTTACTGATTGAGTGCTTTACAAGTGATATTTCTTATTCAGATTATAAATTTAATATACTGTACATGACAATTTAATCTTGTTTGGCATCAAAGCTACCAAGATAATACAGAATTATACAAGCCTAATCAAAGAGAGAAAAATCAGATGAACATCATTATTTTGGAGAGCTGGTTTAATGGGAGTTGACATTTTCAAAAGAGCATGGATTCTTCCTTTTTTTTTTAACAACAATTAATTTAATCTGAACTAAGTTTCTGAAGCAATAGGCTAACAGAAAAAAACCAGACTGAAATTATAGATGTAAGTGTGTGCTCACAAAATATTAAATATTTAAAGTATGATTTCATATAGCACACCCTGTTTACATGATCAGAGCTCTGGATTTTTATTCTTAAATTGTGCGCTCTTCAGGGTAAAGGCTGTTTTTTTTGTGTTGTGACTAAGCTTCTGAGGATTTTGTCATCTTTTGCTTCTCTGTTGATATCAGCAAAGGTCTGTAACTTTAGTACTTTATATCTTACTACAATCAGATTATGTTTAAAACCCTGTCATATTAACTAGCACACATTGCACAGAAATGCATAATGCCTCCCAAGAATATAATTTAGAGCACAAGGAGTTGGGTTTTATGAATGCTTCCACTCTATGTAGTCTAGTTTTGCTGGACTTGTTAGCATATGTGCTGAAAGCTGTTTCAAAATTGATGACATTTAGTCCTGATGGTGTTTTATCTCACAAACTACCTAATGTTCACAAAGTGACCATTTTACTATGCATAGTTAAGAAAAATCCTGATATTAGTACAAAATAGGAATCGTCCATGAAGTCAGCTAGTTCCTGGGTATCAGTGCAGTCTAATTTGAAAAAAGCTTCTGAAAAGTTCCAGGTAAGATACTGTGGTGCCAAACCGGTGACCCAAACAGGTGTGTCTGCAGCATAGTGCACACATTCACAGAGTAGTTATTGCTGCAGTGTCCTGCTGCTGCATCAGTGTGGAAAAGGTTTCAACCCTCCTCTCTACCTTCAGATTTTCATTCTTATTAATAGAATTTAGCATCCAGAATCAAACAGAACCCTTGAATCTGCGTTTGACATTCAGCAGGTGTTTGTCTGCCACTGAAGCTGGCTTTGCTGCTGCGGGACCTGGAGGGGTACGCTGGCTCAGTGAGGACAGCGCAGTTAGCACGGGTGGATAAGGTGGAGGAAGTGGGGCTCCGAGGGGTGGAGGGAAGAGCAAGAGAGACACAATTGTGCAAGCCAGTGTTACCTTCCAGTGTCCTGCCAGCCCAGCTTGGAGCATCTGCTGTTGCTATGTGAGCAGTAGCTCCTGCTGCTGCCAGAAGTGAAACCGCCCTGCCTGTACTTGCCTGTCAGCACTGCTAAACATTTCTGCTTTTGCTTCCATTAGAGCTAGATACTCACCAAAAATGCTGTCAATTCAACATTAATATTATATAAAAAGAACAAAAAAGCACCAAACTCTCCTGCCAGCTAAAGCCTCTCCCTCCACATTTGCTTTTAGTGAAGGACAATTTTAAACTCACACCTCTTCTAAGCATGATCTTTATTTAAGTTCATTTCTTCCTTTTTTCTTTCATGTGTTTTTATTCATATCTCTGATTAAGAAATAGCTATTTTCTCATTATCACTTTGCATTGGAAGACTTTTTTCCCTTATCTAATTAGTTATAAAAGGCTTTTTATTTAAAAAAAAAAGGGTCTGATTGCTCCTTCTGCAACACAGTCTAGACATTCTAAGGGAACTAACTAGGGAAAAGTATCTGCATTCTAAAGAATAAGGTAATTTTTAAATAACTCCCAAGATAAAATGGACATATGGTAAGAGATAAAATGTGTAACCTAACCATATAGATATTTAGATTCACACTGCCTTTTTTCTGGTTCTGTCAGTGCTTTGTATGGGGAGATAAGGGCAGACTCATAAGGCTGTGATTCAGTAGAGGCTATTTCGACAAGTTTCCACTCTGAGATTCTGTTCATCAACCTCTAATTAGCACTTCATCGCTTTCAGCTTTGTGTCACCCAGCTGACTAGAGGAAGATGACACCTCCAACTTGAACTGGGCTTTTTTCCATTTTCTTGGAGCTCATCAAGACATGTGGTGCTTTCTTAAAGTGCAGCTGGTGCTGGCACTTTCATTGTAAATTTAAATCGCTGTGTTTGGAAAAAGGTGATAAGAACAGTTTGTTTCATGTCCCTGGTGTTTAGCCTGAGGCAATTCCCAGTAAATATATTCAAGGCTCCTTCTGGTTTGATCTGCTACACTTTTTTGTATTATTATTATTATTATTAATAACAATGCTAGAAAATATGCACCTAAAAGAATACCCAGTGCAGTGTATAATTTTTTTCCCACAGACACTAAAGTTTAAAAGAAAACAAAACCCCTTTAAGCTTCAATTTAGAAAAATGGCAAAAATATGAACTTTATATATATATGTTTGGAGAAGGAGGAGTCAGGTTTTTGCAAGTTCTGGGGTTTTTTTACATTTTCTGTAACACATGTTTCGGAGAAAACAACATTTCATTTTTATTGATTTCACATTCTGCTCTATTGCTCATGCAATAACATATACCAGTAATTTATTACATGGGGTTTTTTTCTGCCTGTCCAGTTGTTACATTACTTATGAAATAAAGCTAATGAACAATGGTATGTATTTATCTCAAAATACTTATGCTTACAGATGCTGAGAAAGTCTGTTTTCAACATTTTAGCTGTGACCGTTATACTCTCCTCTTACATGTTTATTTGTGTACATTTACACTGCTAAGATCTGATGGTATTCTGCTTAATGGATACATTTTCTGCCCTTTAAAGTGTCTGATAAAATGTGTACAGCATTAAGAAAAGGGACTAAGAATTTACACATCAACTTTTCTATTTTCATATTACTATATAAAGCTTTTTTCTTCTGCGTATGTACCCCGGATGCACAACTTAGTTATATACTTAACTAAATTAGAGAAATTCCATCTCAAGAGAGCAGCTATTGTGTGTTTACTTAGAGAAATTTTCAAGCTCACAGTTAAAAATAATATTTTGTTTTGCTGTAGAGTAGGAATCAAAAATCATGTTTGCTAGTCTTTTTCTTTTCCTCCAAAAGGAAAAAAATTTTTACTAACCTCTAGAAAAAGAAACTTATATTAACAAAATTTCTATCCGTTTCTCTGTATTTGGCTTTTCTGGTTTGCTGCTGTACAACATTTATTATTGTGCAACACCACAATAAACAGCATTAGAAGTCTGAGAACCTTCTATAAAGGCCCTATGGAGTGAGCACAGAATTGTGCTTCTCTTCAGTGAGGCAGAAATAAAGGCATACATGAGAAAAATTTAGCTTGATCCAGCTTTTAAAAACTGAGCCAACACATTGGCTTAGATCTATTTTTTGCATTCTGACTAATAGTTCTGGTGTAAATTGCCATATTTCCATTGCTATAGAAATTAAATTCTGATTTCTGTGTGTATGGAGAGAGGCAACATATGTAGATAGTGGCACAATCCTGTATTTATGATATTCCATTTTTCTATAAATATAGATGTTCTGTGATTATCAATAGAGCTTCTCATTAAAATTCAGATTTAGATACAAAATGATGCCATTTTGTCTTAATATTTGAAATCCTAAAAATATCTCTATAGCTCTGAAAATTCTGTATTTTAGCATTTACATTCAGTAGTTTATTGCAGTAGCAAATATTTCAAACAGAAGGAACAAATTGTTCCATCAAAGTATTCTAATAATTTAAAAGAGCATTTTTTTCCTAGCAAACCAAGTATTACAAATGAAGTTTAATCAAAGATCTAGTGCTCCATTTCCACTGAAGGCAGGAAATAACTGATTATTTCTCTGAGTTTTTGAGAATCAGCCCTGTTAGGAATAAGATTAAGCTCAATTGCAGTCTTGAAGAATTGGCGTCCTCTTTACTGCATGCCTGTTACAAATGCTTTTACATTGTGAAAGGCTTCTCTTAATGATTGTTTGCTCTTTTGATGAACTAGCTAATTGTCCGCTGCTCCATTCATCTTAATTCAGACCCATTACCCTTCATTTTTCCTCTCTGCCCATCAGCAGCTACTGCTGCGGGCTCACGCTGCTGTCACATGCAGCGGTGTGAAATCGTTCTGCTGCAGTGCCACCAGGAGCCTCCTTGTGCCAAGTAGATGGGAAGTGAATGGGCTCTCTCTATTCCACAGACTTTATGGAGCTTTGACTGCTACATTCCCGCCTTAATACCCCAAATCCCAGTTCGGCAATTTCCTTTGTGTTGTTTCTGACTAGTCTGACTAGCCCTGACCCGGGCACCCCGGGCTCACAAATTAACCCTCCTCCTCTGGCATTTGGGATGTTGGGTGTGGGCCAAGGTATATCCTAGAGAGACACCTGTGACACAGGATGAGGGTTTTTTTACTTTGAGCCTCTGGCTTCTGCCTTCTGCTTTATGACCCCAGATGACAGACAAAACTGATTCTGTACATGCAGGAGCATGGGGAAGCCTCTGCCTCTGATTAGAAAATGCATTTGATGAAGGTTTACCTACAGGGAGTTTCAGGCTGTCGAGTGCGTGAATCTCACATTCAGTATGTGGGACTTGGCTGATCTGCATCTCTTTGCCTCCGTATTCTCTTGGTTTTCTGCCACTGGTAAAACCCTGTGGATGGCAATTCTGAATTTCCCCAAAAATTTCAAACAGAAGATTAGTTATATTCATTTTGGTTTTACCCAGCAGCTGTCAGATCAAAGGAATTTTATAACCTTTGGCTGTATAAATAGTTATGTGAATAAGAGTTGCTTGCAGTTTTCACATATTTTGACTTTCCCTACGTAGTGCACAGCAGTCAGCATTTCTGAGAATGGCTAATGTAGGACTGGATGGAGATATCTGCATGGATTGACAATTGGTGATAAATGAGGATCTTCTTATTAACTGGGGATAAGAGATATTTCCTGGTGAGGGCCGAATTCTCCACATAAAGAGAGACAAGAAAAGAAGGGTGGCAGGGACTATCTGTTAGTTGCTAGGCACTTAATTCATCCTCAGACCTCAAGGACTCAGCATGGGGAACAACCGAGATAAATAATTTGCATTGGCTGTGTCATCTCTTGCTTTTGCCAGAAAGTGTCAGATTTTCCTTTCCTAGTAATAGCACTGATGACAATTACTATGTTCTAGTATGTTTGGTAAAGGATAACCATGTATACGTGTATAAATGTATATTAAATAAATGGTGCAGAAATTGTTATGGTAATGGAAATGTTTGTGTGAGCCAAACCCTATCTGATAAACAGATACGGGTTTTTTTTCAGTAATTCACCACCACAATAATAACCCAGCAATATAACCAATATAAGTACAGATATAAAGGTAAGAAACAACATATTGTCAGAAGCAATAAAAAAGATTTAGCAATGTGTAAACAGGATAGATCCACAAGAGGCCAAGCATGGCAGTAGTTTATTATACATACCTACCTAACTGAAAGTCATACTGAGAAGAATGTAAAAGAGAAAGGAGTGGTAAATTGTGATGGCTGTTTTTATTATTCTGCTCTTTAAGAGAGATCTAATTTGGAATTTGCATTTCACAAGAGTTCTGAGTTTTTTGTGAGTCTCATTTTAAGAGCATTTAGCATTTATGTAACTTCTTAATTCATCAAGGTACAAACATGAACTCTAAACAGCTGCAATAGAAGCTCAGATGAGAAAGTGTGCGTGCTGTTGTGCCCTAGGTTAGTGCACCACTAAACAGGGAATAGAAACAGGAATGTGTCCTTTGTCCCCCCTGTGCAAGAGCCAGCTTTGGTATAGTGATGCACAGCCCCTGCTCACTGCTCTTTATTGGCAGCACAAACCTGCCTAAAGCCATCACAGAGAGATGGGATGACAGTAATACAATTGCTGCTTTCGCTCTCTTTTGTGTGGTGATGCTAGATTGCTAGTTAAAAAAAGAAAAATAATAAAAAGAAAGATCCCCAGCTGCATGCTTTCCTGAAGCTCTTTCTCAGCATGTACTTGCTCAGAGCTCCAGGAAGCAATCTTACCAGTCCCAGCATTAGCAAATTAAGGTGACACATTTATGTATTATGAGATTGGCTTAAAAATCATAAAANGGGGGAGAAGGGCTGTATTTCTTTAATAATTATTTGCTTTCATTTTTATTAACTTTTAGAATGTACTAGAATAGTATTTTAAAACTTTTCCTGACCTCATATTTTAAGAACTAGGGTTCTGAAAAATAGTAAGGATTGTGAAATCTTAATAAACCCATGGGTCTTCAATGCAGACTGCAGCTGAAGTGGCGCAGATTCTCCTATGAGTCCTGGGGCAGTGCAGGCTTCCAGAGTAGCTGCTATTCTGCACTATCCAAGTGAGGTTTGTGTTTCTGAAACCTCTGGAAGACCCTATAGAAAATCTGACATTTACCACCTGCAGTGGACACAGTTACACAAAACACACCCAAAATATACAGTCATCTTTTTTTTTTTTTTTTATTTTATGATAAGCATACATCCAGGAATACAGGATCTAAAGAAAATGGACATCATTGACCCAGAGAATAATGGTAGAATGGCCTTAACTATAATGTAAGGTGATTGTGAAATAATTAAATTGAAAGCAAACACCTTTGGATTTTGGCGATTCATAGTACTTTGGGTATACTTCATTTATACCCAGTAGACAATGTAGTCTTGGTCCTCTTTAAGTCAGCCATATGGGTTTCTGTGAGACCAGGATTTAACCTGTAAGCCTTCTAACTAGCTAAATTATTGAAAAATTTAGAACATGTTCTATCCTATTCCTCTTATGAATTATATTATGCTTTTTTTACTGTATCTGGAATGCAGGAGAGTGTATTTTGTGAGAGTGGGATGAGAAGTTTTTTATGTTTTCTACCATAATGCTTATTCTCTTAGAACAAAGCATACTCTACTTGAACTTGATGGTTTGATATGTATTTTACATGTATAGGTCCTGTTGGGGAATTCATTATACAGGTAACTCCTGTCTTTCCCTTTGTTGTTTTGCTCTTAATGAAACTAAGTTTCTGCAAATAAAAACTTACATGTTGAGCTTTTAGCTGTTACGTACATTTACATTGTGTATATAAAGGCAAGTTATCTTAATTCTGAACTCTGTCATAATGTGATTGCCTTACAAACCAGAAACAAGTAGTAATGGCTTAACTGTGCCAACAAAGGACTTCACATGGGGCACAGGTTTGGAAATGAACTTCAGCACAGACCTTGTAGACATCTGAACTCTATAAATCCACAGGTGTTTAAGTAGCCCTAAGGGCTAGGTCAGATAGCAGACTTGTTTCAGTATGACTTTACAAGGATTTAGTACTGTGTAAACAACACTTGCAAGGTTTTCTCTTTACTGCTGAGTAAAACCAGTAGCAGGAAGAGCAACCTTTGATTTTTGTACCATAAAATATACGGTGTTCTTTTATTCCATAAGCAGTGAGTTGCTGGGATGATTTTGAGCAAGACTACATACAAAGTTAAACTTTCTTAGTCAACGAGTTTTGAGACAAGATGAAAGAAATTGCAAGGTAGCTAGAGAATGTGTTTTTTCTTTCTTTCTTCTTTTTTTTTTTTTTGGTGCTTTTTGTTTGTTGTTGATTCTGGTCTTTGTTTTGGAAGAAGCATTTGAGTCCTTCTGGAGAAAGATAAATTAGGCTGTAGTTTTATATGTGAATGCAGTCTGCAGATCTTAGATCTGTGCATTTCCACCTAAAGTAATGTTGTTGTTAGAATTTTGTAAGCAGATGGGCTTATTTCTCAGTAAAGTAACCCCAAAGCATAAACTAGCTAGCACAGAAATACTGCTGAAATGATGTTGGGAGAAAAAAGAAAAAAGACTAGCTAATGCAGAGTGCCGGGAAGAGTGTTCTATTTTTACCCTAAAATCTGATCTGCTAGTAATAGTGACGGATTTTCATCAGTACCTACAAAACAAAACAAAGCTACCAAAAAAAAAAACAAAAACAAAAACAAAAAAAAACCCGAACAAAACCAAAAACCACCAAGCCAAGAAAACAAAACAAAACTAAAAAAGCACAAACCCAACTCCCCACCCCCCACAAAAAACAAACAAACAAACAAACAGACAAAAAACCTTCACTAAATGAGTACCCAAAATAACATGGTAAGTTAGCTTGAATGGGGAAACTAGATCCTGTGGCGAAGGCATAGGGAGCTGAAAGGAGTAGAGCACTCAGAGGAAAAGAAGATGACTGGAACCTGAGTGGATACAGTAATTAGGAACTGGAGAAGGAAATTAAAATCCTTAGGGAATCCAGTATCTGAGAGAGGAACTGAGAGAAATCTATTGAGGTTTATGAGAGGACAATTACTTCAAAAGCTTAATTAACTCACATACAAGGCTTGGTTGAAGCTCCTTGTTCTTGTTTTTATGCTAGTGTATGACTCGAGAAAATACAAATAATTTCTTTAGTAGGTAATGAAAGGTCCTTGATCACTGTACTAATCTGTAGGAGTGATAGCTGATGATTAATTCAATCATGTTTTCCTGCAGCATTTTGGTTTCTGCTCCTTTGCTCCTTATTGTTTAAACTTGAGTTATTTAAGTTGTGCTGTAGTTAACCACAGTGTTTATGATGTGAGACTTTCTTTGCCTAATCAGCGCAGAGATTTGCAAGAAAATATTGTGGAGATAGCTGGGTGCTTGCTAAATTTTGATGGGAGAGAGAGACAGTTGTAATTACCTTCACTGTCCTGGATTGTGCTTTTTGGGAGAAGTTGAGCCAAGTTTGTGCTGTTCAGCCTTTTCCTTAATTCTGGACAGAAGGGTTTGTCACAACTGCACACATTGAATCTGGTGTTCTCTGTGCCTTCGAGCTGCTGCTTACCCTGACGTCTCTCTGTCACTCCCAATGCCACAGGCTCCTTTCTCAGTCAGGAACTGCCCCTAATGTACACAAAGGTGAGACTTCCATTGATCCAACTTAACTGGATTACTCCAAGTGTTTCTTGGAATGTGATGGTGCTGCAAACGAATTCTGTGGAGACACCCTTACAGCTGCATAAATCAGAAAATCTCAGTGCTGAGCGGATATTTGAAAGGATAATATATATATATATATATATATAATTCAGAAGTTGTATCCATCATCAGACAAATTACCAGATTTTGGTTCCTTCAGTTCCCAAAAATACAATCTGAGAAAATTTTAATCTTATCTGGAAGTGGACCCAAATTATGAAACCATTCAAAAGATTCTGATTTAAGTCTTATTTTTGTCACCAATTTATCAGTTCTTAATACAAAAAGGTGTACATTTTCTTGTCTGGGAAACACTTGTTTTGAAGCATTATAAGCCAAGAATTTTGTTTTTCTTTCCTCCCCCCACCCCTTTCCATTCTTCAGGTTATTTAAAAAGCCTGCCTCTTTAGAAATCACATTAGGTTTGTTGTATGCATTAAATGAAAGGCTTTCAACTTTCAGAGCAGGCTGTGTGAACAATTGTCTTGTGTGTACATCAACTAGCATCCTACCTAAGTGCAATGAATTTGGTTTGTGTTAATTACAAGGTGCATTTGACTGTGTCTACATGATAGATTAACAGTTCCAAATAACACCATATGCAAATGAAAGGAATTTTTTTTTTTTAATGGCACAGTTGAGAAATACAGTGCATTCTGGAAAGAAGCAGAAGTGCAGCTATGCAAGTAACTTGATAGTCTGTATATATCAACTCCCAACAATAAAAGAAAACTTACATGAAATTGAATTATTACAATGTTTATGCGTGGTGGTGTTATCTTAAAATCTGAGTGTTAAAACATAAACTAATACATACCCTTTTAAATGGTGCATAAGGATATTATTCAATGTTATCCAAATATATTTATAGAAATACTCATAAAGCAAGTGTATTTAGATCTCATTTGTGGATTTCAAGATAGTTTGTAGTGTCTTGTGGTGGCTTTTTTGTTTTGATTTGCTTGTTTGTTTCTTTGGGTTCTTGTGGGGGTTATTTTTGGTAATTTTTGCATTATTAATCAATGGAAAAAACTTCATACATCTACCTTAAATTCGAGAGAGAAAATTTGTAGTAAGAATTCTATTTTGCTATTTTAAACCTATCTACTGCTTTAAAGAAATTCTGAGGTTCAGCAGGGTTCACTAACAGTTCGGGTTTAGTTTCACCATTTTTCTCTCTCTCTTTTTGTTGTTGTTTTTGGTTTTTTGTTTTGTTTTGTTGGTTTTTTTTGGTTTAGGTAAATTATATAATAGAGAATCATCAAAATTGAATAAAAAATATAAAACTCATCTTTTCCACTGGTATTTCATATGCTTGAGCTGATAATTGTAAAGATCGTGATGCTCTCAAGCATTATTGTGATTAGGATTATGTAAAGTGCCTACAACAAATGGTGTATTCATGAGCTGAGTATTTTAACAAGGGCTGCAAGTTTGCCATAACCAGACTTTGTTGTAAGGCAGCCTATGGAGAGCAAACACAGAGTATTTTGCATTTCCCCCCAGGTACCCCAGGCTGAACTCTGCACAGTTGTCATTGCAGAAGGGAAGATGTGGTATTTTTGACAGGGTAAAGTGTAGTTGGTAGACCTTCCTGGCCTGGATTTGCTGGCTGTTAATATGGGAGCAGTTGGACCTATTAACTGGGGTTATTACTCCACCTTTCAGTCTGAGATATTCTTCAGTTTTCTGTCAAGAATAAACATACTACCTTCCCTGCTTTCCCCTCAGCTTTTCAAGAGGGGTTAGCATTTGATGCTCTGTTTTTCAGGAACTCCTTGCTTGGATAGGTAATCAGATTGCTGGTGTTTTGGGGTTTTTTGGTTTTTTTTTTTTGTTTGTTTGGTTTTTTTGGGTTTTTTTGTTTTTGTTTTTGTTTTTGTTTTTGTGGTAGAAAAAGAACCTAAAAATGTTTAAGACCACAGAGATACACTGAGGAGGAGATTAAAATATTCCTACTGCATTGTGAGGCTGTGTACTTAGAGCCAGAGCTTCATGTGGTAAGTGGCTTTAACCATGAAATAAGCAAGCTACATTGCACAAAGGTGTAGCAATAAGAATGGTTTCATTAGGAAGAAAGAGAAATACAAATGTAAGACAAGACAAAATGTTTCTCTGTTAAAAGGACTTAATATTGCACTGTGTGTTTTAATGTGTAGTACCTTTGGACAGCAAAACATTGAAGTGCTTGTGTTGTTATAAAGATATGGTTTTCACCTTTCTGTGATTTCTTCTCTCTATTTCATTGGCTACTTGCCTATCTTTAATTTGGTGTTAAAAATTTTGCGTTATGAATTATTAAGATGGAACATTTTTATTCATGTGTCTCTCAACTGCTCGCTTAGTACAATACATCAAAGTAAAA
Organism: Irena cyanogastra; assembly: GCA_013397155.1. Classification (NCBI taxonomy): domain Eukaryota; kingdom Metazoa; phylum Chordata; class Aves; order Passeriformes; family Irenidae; genus Irena; species Irena cyanogastra. The sequence goes on along the minus strand of VWZV01004868.1, from coordinate 438,344 downwards.
ATAAGGTTGAGACCAATCCTTGAAATTCATGGAAACACATTGACATTGGAAAAACACCGTAAAAGTGAATCTGGATTTCCAGTCCTCTAGTGAGCTATGAGAAGAGGATTTCAAAGATTGATGCATCTTTAAACCAAAAGAAAGTATAGTCCTTGTTTCTGATCTCTAGGATAACCAAGTCACAAATACAGACAGTTCTGTAATTTATGGTTTAGTTTAGTTGCATCTCTAATTAAAAGGAAGCACAAAGTGCATTTTTAAATTCACTTCGTTTGAATGAGAACAGGGAAACCCTTTCTTAAATAACTTCTCTTTCTTCACATAAGTTGCAGCTCTGAGAGCTCTGAAAGGACCTGAAATTTGTTGATTGAAAGTGGCTCCCCATAACTAATTCTAGCTGGGAGGGCACTGCCATTTCAGTCTTTTGTATTGTCTTTCTATTTTTAAAAAGATAAGGAGGAATCAGAATGCTAACCAACACGGGCTGCCAGAAAAAGATATTAAAAAAAAAGTAGAAAAGCTAGGCAGAGATTTTAGTGTCTGTGGCCTCACCAAAGGAGCTGACAAACAGTTCTGTTTTAATAAATTTGCATTAGTTTAGGTTACTGGTTCCAAAAGTAGCAAAATAGGTCATCTTGTGGTTTGAAGATCATTGTATACTGCGTGATAGTCTAAAGACTCTAGTTTTGTAGAGGCATCTCTTTATTAATAGTCATTATGAAATAATTTACAGGACTGATCAGAGAGACTCTTCTTGTGTTCATCATAACATTATTTCTGAAATAAATATAGTAAAAATGTTTTTGATTAAGAAACACAAATTTTCTTAACATTTCAAAGGTTACTTGCTTGTGAAAAGGCTGCACTTGAGTGTTCACTACAATTCTCTGAATGCTGCTTCCGCTGTCATTCATCTGTGCTTAGTTCTGTCTTGCTGTGATGTCTTCTTGCTTATTTTCCATTTCCATTGTACAAAATGGTCTTTTGGCAATTAGCACTGCTAGTGTTTTTAACCTAACATATATATATGTGTGTGTGTGTGTGTGTGTGCACATATATAGATATAGATATGTATTTATATCAGAACACTTGTCATCAAACTAAAAAAAAAAAGAAAGCAGGCACATCATTATCACTGTGCATGGGAAACTTGTTATATGAGGCTAGTACTTGATTTGAGAGAAAAATATAATTGAATTTTGATGCAGCTAAATAGCACTTCTGTTAAAATCAAAATGACCTTGCATAAATGTTCTTCAGAAATTCACCCAGGTAAAATAACAGGTACAAGAATTCAGTAACTGCGGTGCGTTTTACAAGGTTTTATTTTCATTAAATTGATCACAATTTTGCCCTCTATTTTTCCCATGTATAGGGTGGAGTAGATTAACAATTTCCATTTTTAAAATGTTCTTGCTTTATAAATTAGTTCCCTTTCTTTCAGCTTTTATATTCCACGCTCCAGATAATAAATGTGCTCACAAAAGACTTGTCTGAAATAATGAAGCTGTTAAAGAACATTGTAATTTTTTACTTTAATAAAATTAATCTGGCCCTGTAAACCATTGGAAGGCAAACTTGCTCTTAGAATGCATCACAGTACCACGTTTGTGACACTGATAGATAACTATTAACTCCTTTTAAGCTTTAAAATGCTTCAGAATGCCAGAGTAAAGAATCTAAAACTGCAGATCTTATTCAAATGAATCAGGATAGAGCAGATGGTTGAAGAAGGCACACAAGCAAGAAGTAAATCTCCTGTTCTCCCTTTCTGATTGCTTTGCCCACAGAGGAATAATGATTCAAAGAAAATCAGTAATCATGGCGGTTGCCATTAGCATATTCCCAATAAGGGAGCTTACATGAAAATTCCCAGAGAAAATGAATGACTGCTAGTATAGATTAGTGTGCAAATAGTGCATTTCCAGCTGCCTCCCAAAACATAGATTTTTCCAAGACATTTAGAAATGAAGTTAGAAAAACTGAATTAAAAGAATCGCACATTTGCTTAGAGTAGGATATTTGATTAACCTAGCAATACAGCTATATTTACCACCCATGTCAGTTGTGATGCTGAGCTCAGTAGTCTCAAAAGAGTCCTGTGCTTAAAAATGAAGGTATCAGCAACCCTTCAATAAAATACAGCGAGAACCTTTTCCTACTTGGCTGTCTGGAGAGCAAACTGCTGTAAATCCCTTCCCCGACATGTTTTCTGATTGCATTATTGTGAACGCATGTGGTAAATGTCTCCTTTCTTGTTGCTTCACAGAAGTTATTAAGTTGTTCACAAATCAGTGGCAAAGCAAAACATTTTCTCAAAGTGTTGCGGAAGGAGCACTAACCTAGATAAATGGGTGTTTTCTTGGCTGTCCATGAGCAATGGGAAGCCCATTAGCCAGTGTAAATGAGCATAGCGCTATCGGAACAGTCAAGCTGCCGCCTTTCATTTATACGGAATTGGGATTTTCGCTTGGCGTATTTCAAAATGAGAGCAAATTCAAGAATTGCACGCAGGATTGTCATGTTCTTCTACTTAATATAGTTAAGAAAGTAGTGTAACATTGTGTTATTCTCATTCACTTTAATTTCATCGTGAGGCAAAGTCTAAATCATCGCTGCTCTGGCCTCTGGATTAGGCAGTCAGCTGCCATTGTTGAAACTGGAAAATGCATGTCTAATTTCTTGTGTGCCAGGCTGAATGTCTATCTGCTATTGGTTCCAAATAAAACAACAGACCGATAGTCACTAAAATAAGTACCATCACCTAGACGGTTGATAAATCTCCTTAGAAAAGCAGCCATGAGACATGTTATTGACAGGTTTTGTTGCTGGAATAAGAGAGAAACTAGGTAAGGGCGATCATGTTCCTGCAGATGCCATCATTGATTGTGCCAGCAGGAGGCAAATGGTTAAAGGATTCAATGGAAACTGTCACAATAGTTTCAATTTTATTATTGAAGCCTAAACTTTCAGAGGCAGGGGACAGATTGCCTTCATTTCTCATCCGTGAAACATCTTCAACATTTCCGAAAAAAACCTGAAAATCTTTTAAACTAGCTCTGCAACCAATAATGCCTTTTATGTATACTAAGATGGTAGAAACCATTAATAAAATGCCTGTCAACAGCACATCTCCCTTTTCTCTTTAGCAAAAAAGGGAGAAATCATTAATTACAGTTTCTGTCACACACAAAAGACATGTTTTTTTGTTCTGGTCTTTTAGCACTTTAACAGCATGAATTCACCTAGTGGCCACCTATTCTGCAAAATTTGAAAAGGGATGTGTCCTTATCCATCTATGCAAAACCTTCTGAAGACATTGCATGTGTCTGCCTGGGCAACAAATGCGGTGTTTTGGGTTGACACTGAAAAGGAGGATTATGAATATGGATAGGATGCAAATACTCCATCTATCTTAATCAGAATACAGGAATTCAAGCTGTTGTAGACGGAGGGGGAAGGAAGGGGGAGAAAACCTCAGAAACCTAAGCTGTAGGGGCCTGATTCTGCTCTTACTGCTGTTAGCAGGAGTTTTACCACTGAAGGGATTGAGGTCAGGATTGGGCAGTAAATTTACAGGATCTTTTCTGAGGTTGTCATTTTACACATAGCTCTGCCAGACACATTGACTTTGATTGAGATTGCTTGCTCTGCTCAACTCACATGTATTTTAAGTATTTGCTGGAAGGTGGACTTAAAAATCACTACTAGCTTGTTCATTTATCACATTTGAAAAGTATATTATTGTGTACTTTTATCATATATAAAAATTAAACAAAAAAAATCACATACTGCAAATTCGAAAGGAATGCATAGGGAGTTACAAGCAATAACAGTTTTGGGGCAGATAGCTGTTATCTCAATTTATCTAACCAGGATAATTTCAACAAAAAGGTCTCCAGTTTCTAGGTTTTTCCCATCTCACCATTTCCTATCATTTAGTGGATACCTGTGGTGCATGTAAAAGCAGAATACTAACAAAATAGCTTCTAAATTTTTTTTCAATAATTTCTTTCTGTAAACTTTAAGAATTGCATTTTTGTAGGTTTTGTTTTTGTTCTGTGCTATCTAAATATTTTGTGAAACTCATACAGAGGATTCCTCTCTCTTTTGAAAGAAGTCATCACTGAAATCTGGCAAATCATAAATCAAAATGTTTTCATTGTGAGCATATGAGACTTTTTTCAGCTTTCAGATCTAATGAAAGAGAAAGCAAATACAATACTCTCATTCACTCAGAAGGTAAACATATGTCTGTTGGAGATTTTTGAAATGTTTCAGTTTCAATATATGTCTCATCAATTGTAAATGAAAGGCCCAACCTGTCTATTTGGGCCTTTTAACAAAAATATCAATCTGAAAAACAAAAACAAAACCAAAAAAAAAACCAAACCAAAAAAACCCCAAAAAACCCAAAACAAACAAAAAAAAAAGGAAGAAAGGCTTTATAAAATGGAAATTTAGGACCAAATCCTCACCTAACATAAAACCAGTCTAGATGAATGGATTTAAGTATGTGTTTTGCATTATAAATGCAGACTACAAATCTAGAAATGATTCATATCTAGACTTCATTTTCTTAATGCTCCTATATTTGGTGTCATCACTTACAATTCCTGGATTAAACATTAAATTTTACATGGCTTTTTTCTGATATTGTGACTACAAGTAGACCAATATTTTTTTATAGTCCAGTATATGGATAAAATACGTGCTAGGAAAAAACTCCATTTTAGTATCTTTAGCAACTTTAATGCCAAAGTTAAATGGATTCCCAGTAAAAGCCATGAGAAGTTTGTCTTCCATTTCTTCTATGCTTTTGTATTGAGAAGTCAAGACCTTTAATCACCCGTAGGAATGTAAACAAGTACATTTAGCTCACATGTTTCACATAATCTGTTTCTATGATTACGTGCCAAAATCTGTAAGGACCTACTCCTGCACAGCTGAAGCCTGTAGAAATCTTACCACATTCAAAGTCACGAATATTACAACTCTATGTTTTAATAATGGTCTGACTCTGAGAGGCATGGGGTTAGTATATTCAAAATTTGCCTGAGCTATAGTCCTCTTACATACATAACTGAATTTGAAGTTTAATACTCTTTTTTCTTCACAATGTAGAGTCAAATCTGTGATGTTCTTGCTCTGATGTTAATGAGAAAATTTTGTCAGAGGAGTCATTCATTTGGGGTCAGATGTCTGAGTATGGATGAGCTACAGATAGGTTTTGATGCAGGAAAATGCATGGTTCACATCACTGAGACATGTAATATGAATGCAGCTATTAATCTGTTGGTTCTGAAACACAACAACCAACTAGTCTGTGAGCTACACACACTACAAACACTACTGACGTGTTGTACTCGTTTTTACCCTAAGTGTTTTTAAACCTGTGGTGAGCAGAATATTTTAGTAGTATTGGTTAAAAATGTCATTTCTGAAAAATCTGAAAAGTATTCAGAGTCATTTAATCTTTCACCAAGATTTAATCAGAATAGTCTTATATCTCTTTTGTGCTTTGTCAAATGCTCACCACAATTTGTCTCCCCCCATGGTGGACTGACAGATTGAGCAAATAAGCAAAGAGCTGGAACATTTGACTGTAATTGCAGTGTCAGCACTGTTAAACTATATTTATGAGAAGAAAGTTAACACTGTGACACTAATAATTTCTTCAATCTTACACGTGTTTGCTTCATAAACAAGCAAGCATTTTTTTACAAATTCTCTGTGACCAATACTTTGGTCATCTGGAATAAGGCCACAAATTCCAGTTTTGAAGGAAAAGCAGGTACAAAAAATAGTTTAGGTCCATATTACTATGCTTGGGGAATTAAAAAAAAAATCTTCTAAATACCAGCTCCGAGCTAAGCTTTATAAACCGTGGCTTTCCTGTCAAAAAGCAAAAAAATAATGGTTAGAAACAAGCAATAGAATAGGCAGGGTTAGGAAGTGTAGTATTTTGTCTTGCTGTGCTTCAGCTCTAAAATCACTTTCAGCAGATACATGAAGTTTTTTAGTTTTTCTTGACTCTTTAAACCACTAGATGCTCACCTGCACTTTCAGTGATTTATTGCACTATACCAAATGTGCAGGCTAATAAAGACAGTTTGTTACTCTCTAATTTTGAAGGGGTGTAACACATAAAACTGCAGCAATCTCTTACCTATATATTTCACTCCATAAGGGGAAACACAGGAGAGAACATGACATGTATTAAAGAAGTAAATTACTCCTTGGTCCAGTAAACCACTGTTGGCTGTTGTACCTCTGACTACTGAGTACTGACGTGTTGTTTTGCACTACAGCTTAATCAGCTGGGCCTAGACTGCTCCTTGGTGTTCATGTGCCCTAGGCAGTATAAATGCTGTGATTCACATGCACCATCATATGGGCCTGTGCTGTGCATTTTGTACAGTGGTGAACAAAATTATATGTTAGAATGATTGATCACATACTTTCTAGCTGCGCAAATTATGAGAAGGTAGAGTTTAAAGATATATAAAGTGATTTAGAAAATTTTGAAGCCACTTGCATCTGTATTTAAACAATGCTGCTTGTGATTCTAGCACAGGTGAGATTGCCTCTGTAGGCTTTCTGGTTATGCTTGGGAGCAATGCATCTGTCCAGGCTCTAGAATTTTTGAGGAAGTAGCCAACATGCTTCAAAAATTAAACAGTAAATGATGATGTTAATTTAGTATTCTCATTGTCTTTGATTTGTAAGCAGATGAATATGTATACATACACCCAACAAAACATCAATTACTTACACTGACTGTGCTTCCACAAAGTTGGAAATGCCTGGACTCCATGACAGGGAAAGAGACTAGTCCCACACTTGTTTGTTTGCTGTGTTTTCCCTTAATCAGTCATCAAAAGTGATTAATAGAAAGAGAAACACTGAAATAAGAAGAGGAATAATATTAGGCATTTTTTTCACTGAAGTCTAGTAATTGCACCTCCTGTGAAGTTTCTTGCCTGTGCCTCAGTTAGAGGAACAGGTAGATGACAAAGACTATGAGGGCAGTATGCAAGAGACCTGTTTCCATAAGATCCAACAGATTTCCTTTTGGCTTTAAATCTGCCCAGATGGTTTGCAGCTCCTTTAAGAGACTCAGTAGTGTGCTGTGATAAACTGAGCCATCTGGACCCAGCAACCTCCTGAGGTTCCTACAGTGACCAGAGCAGCTAGTGTGGGCTTGTGTGATTGTTGGCAGATCACACACATGGAGAAACTGAGATTTCTGCTCTTTAAGCATTATCAATCACAAAAAAACCAAAAAACCCAACCAAAAAAAAAAACAAAACAAAAAAAAAAACAACAAACAAAAAAACCCCTAAAGTAGGATGCTTTCATTTTAATGAAGCATCTAATAACAGTGACTATGAGATCTTCCAGCAGATAGCCCACAGGAAGCTCATCTTCCACAACCTGAGGATTGTGGGAGTCCTAAGATACTGTGTAAAGACAACACAAACCTTCCTTCTCTCTATCACATCCAGAGATTGCTTTGATTTTTTCCATAAGTCTTTTAAGCCCTGAGCTGCTCTAATATCTCTTCCCCAAATGTAAATCTCATACATGTCCGGAGATGGCAATCTGACTGTAGAAGAGAAGAGTAATAAAAAGCTATGGAAATTTTGTTAGCAAATGTTTTCTGGGTAATTACTATTCTCTGTATGTCTGGAAAGGCCAGGTACAGCATGCCTTATTGATGCTGACAGGGTAAGAATAAGTAATATTATGCACATGTGTATCTTTTATATCTAGGGGAAACCTGGAATAGAAATTTCAGCACTAGACAGACTGAAAAAAAGGTCCTCTATAAACTGAAGAAAAAAACTCACAAAAATGTCATGTAATAATATCCGGATCACCTTGCACAATTGTCAGATTATAAAAACAGGCACACATGATGTAGCATAATTCATAGAATGGGCAAATCACAATACACTTATACCAAGGGCAGAATGTCTTGCTGAATAAAGCATCTTGCCTTTGAGGTCTCTGGAACGTCATCACTTCTTCTTTTAAGTGAAGACATTTGAGCTGTCTGAAATTTGACCACATCACAAAAGTAGGAAAGCTTTGCAGTATTTGGTGGAAATGATGTGTTCAGGTGAGGTCAGAACTGAGTAAGCATGAAGAATGAGTCATTTGTCACCAAGGAGAGATTCCAGTGGGAAAGCAGAAATATATTCAGTAGGATAGTAATGGGGAATTCGCATTACAGCTGCCTGCTTTGTACATGGCCTGTAAATACTTTGAAAGCTGCTTTCTGTGTATAAGCTTCACAATCCTGAGGCTTACTCTGTCTTTTCAAAGACAGATAGGTTAGAGGCCAGTTGGTTGGAAGACTTGTAAAACTTTTACTTTTGTAGATAAGTATCTCTCCAGCCAAGCAGTGAGTTCACTGCCAGAGGAGTGCAGGGCCACTCTTAGTGAGATAGTCATCCTTTCAACTGGCATATAGAAAGTGGGACTGCCTGGTTTATTTTGTATGTCTGTTACTCACATAACCTCTGCAAGGTGGAATATAAAAGCGAATTAGTTTGCAATTAGTTTCAGATTTTGATGTGAATAACTTGAGTCTCTTGAACATACTAAAACATAATGATTGTGCTCAGTAAACATAACATGGGTTTGTTATGTATCCAATGCAATCAGACCAATATATATGTGTACAGTATGGTTATTGTACCTGTAGTGTGAAGTTATTGTCCATCTACAGTTTCTTCAATAGTAATGGTAAAATGCCACTTTTTCCTTTTCTGCCTTAGTGGAATAGTTATTATCCAAGCTATGTTTTGGTAGCTTTATTTAGCAGACCAGTTCTGACATTTCCACATCTTAATCTTTCAAGCCAGCTGAACACATGAGAAATGGCTGTTCATAAGAGGAAGCAAAGATTTCCCCAGTGCATTTCTTTCACTGTCCTATTGCCACTGTGCAATTTCATTGACCTCCTGCCCTTTTCAGATAACTGCTTTGTAACAGATGCAGAATAAAGAGCTTTTTGACAGGTGAGTTCATATTAATTTACTGTAAATCTGTCTGCTTGCACTGGAGTAAAAGACAGGTAGCCAGTAGGACTTAGACAGTGATGTTTGGTGCTGGTTTCCTACCCTCCCTACTTCCCTTCCCTAGCTGAGCCTATTTCCACATCCTATGGAGGACCATTCAAGCAAAAAAGTCCTTTTTTAACTGTCATTCATGGAAAGAGTATTAGACTGCATATAGTTGGGCTGGCACACTCTCTGGCTGAGCCTCACTGGTCAGATGAATTGTTTGAGCCAGCTATTTCTTACAGGCAAACAGAAAGAACTTGTTCAGACAGTACAGTCACCCTAGAATGGCATGCAGGGATTTAGCAAAATGCATGCATAGGATGGCCTTTTTAATCCTTGTTAGACTCTTTCTACAACACAGCACATTCAGGAATGATGAGAAATGGCTCTCAGTTGCTCACAGCCTGAATTAAAAAGCAGAATTTTATTGTTTGTTGGGGTTGCTGTAAGTGTGTTTATATTTTCTTTATGTTAATGCCCCTATGGAAATAAAAAACTTCTTTTAACCTTTCCTTAAGAAGAACAACAATCCCATGTGTTATGCTCAGATTAATGCTTCCTGCCTTTTTTTTAGAATGAACACAAATTAGTGACTAATGACTTAACAGTAAAATTAATCTTATGTACTCTGGCAGTATTATCTTTGTTTGGGAAATTAATATTACTGTGAAGAAAAAATACAGAATGATAATTGTATTTAGGAGCACCTATCTGCCAGCTGGAAACAGGGGAAAGTATATTTCACATGTATGTGGAGTAAGCAAAAAGTTTATTGGAAAACTTTTTGGAAACAGGAGGACTAACTAATGTTATTAGGCATATTTGTCCACGCTCCTCGTAGCTGGTGTTTTTCATTAATATATATTGTGTTATTTTCTCTTGAAAGAACCACAAGAAGAAACAATATGATATTTTTAAGAGTAAAGATCTGGGGTAGTTGTGCATTTTTGATCTTACGCATTTAAAAAATTACAATAGCAGCAGAATTGTCATGATTGCTTACAGGTTTTAGTGACACTGAAAATGAGATTGAGGTGGAGTTTTGTTTTTCAATTCTGTTATTGTCAAAGTGCTAAAAGAATGAAAAAAGTATTTCTTTCTTAATACATTAGAAAAAATCAGCTTCACAATGGTTTTTTTTTGTCATTGTTCATAGCTGGTGAGTTTATTCAGGACGCTTACAAAACAGTTGTGAGGATGAAACAATTTTTTTATTCTTTGCCAAAATAAAGTCGGAAAACTTTCAAAATAAGTAATAATAGAATTTATATTTAAATCAAATGTAAAAATATAGGACAGCAAACTTCTACAGCTACATTGAAACTCTTAGAACAAAACTGAGCCCTTTTCAGCAAAATGTGTAGGGTTACATTTTGATATTTGATTCAAACCTCATACCTTTTATGGAAAGTGGGGCACTGAAAAACATTATTAATTAATATAATGTCCAACTCAAACTTTTGTTCAATATTTTATTTTAGTGACAAACATTGCTGTTCCAATATTTTGAACATGAAATCAATCCTTCAAACAAATTACAGTAGCCAATCTCGGCAGTGCTGGTTCTGTGAGAATGTTAATCTTTTGTTGAGTAAAGGAAATGAATTTATTTGGAGACTGTGTGGAAAAAAATAGTAGTTGGAGAGTGCAAAGTGAGAGAAAACAAGAGAAATTGAAATAAAAGAATGGAGTGTCAGATCATTTATTAAAATAATAAGCAAACTTTGCTGCTGGTTTCTCCATTGTTACTGAAATTTAAAGAAAATACTCCTTATATCTGCCACAGCCTTATATTTTAAGAAGTTTGGTGTCTAGCACTGCCAGAAGTTAAGGAGAATCATGAGAATAATTTTTATATTCCTTATATTAAATTTCAATTTCATCATACTCTTCATATGCTTTTTTTTTTGCTTTTTTTTGTTCTGTCACCGTACCTAAAAATGTCAGAAGTAATAACAAAATCTGATTCATGCCATTTCTCCCTGGAGTGCTTTGGAAGAACTATTTATTTGGAACTAATTTTTGCCATTAAATGTTTAGGATAAGTGCCATATCATCAATGGGTGTTAATTAGCATAGATTTATCAAATTAAAATGGAGCAGATCCCAGCTGCCATAAAAGAGAACCTGAGTGGAAGTGTCAGTCTCTGCTGCAAACCTGAGGATTCCAGCTGTCTGTGCAGTGATGAGCAGGACAGTGCTCAGATGTAGTCCTTAGGGACTGGAAATTTATACTGAGTCCAAACAAAAAGGAAATTTTTTTGATTTACTTGGTACAGCTGTATAAAATATCTTGTTATACTCCTCTCTTCATTCCTGCCATTCCTCTGTGTGTACCTGCCCATTCTAGTGCTTCTGGCAGCACCATGGCACTTCACCAATAGTCAGTGCATCTTTGGGCATCTGCAGGAAGGATCAGAGCAGTGGTTCTGACCAGAGGCCCCAGAATCCCAGAGAGTGGCTGGAGGACAGACAGGGATTGATTCTACCCTGAGCATGCTACCACTGAGCCCAGTAAGTCAGGCTGGTGCTTAAAGATTCAGTTGGGGCACTGGGTAGTTCCTTAGGAAGTAAGGTGAGCAGCAAGTGTATCTATTTCCAGTGTTCTTCCACTATTTCCAAACTTCCAGTGAGTGTGCTGCATCTCTTTCCATGCAAGAGAATTTGCTTCACATATGCATTCTTTAACTGAAAGTGAATTGTCACCTACCATGGTGTGCTACTTGTTTAGTTCTCTGCTACGGTTTGGAGTGCAATGTTCTACATCAATTAAAAACAGATGAGAGAACAGTTTAGCTGAGGACTTTGTTTCCTTGTAATCAACTGCAAAACAGACCAAGGTCATGTAACAGATTTCTTCTTCACTCTCACTTAGCAGAGAAGGCTATATGAATGCAAATTGCTTTATTGGTGGAGGGAATTAAAATTATAAAAAGCTAGGTTTAAAGAAGTGCAAAATCAGGACTGTGTCAGAACAGGGACAATATAATTGTGGTATGGATTCCCATATGGGACTAAATTATCTAGATTTTACTAATGTCAGCAGTTCTATGTGACTGCTGGAATGCAGCCAATGTGCCACATTTGCTTCATTTTTTTAAGATGGTTCTGATTCTACACAACTTTAAATATGCAGAACGCTAAATTTGCTCTAGGTGTCATAGTGGCACTTCTGTGCTGCATAATTTTGCATGTTAATTTTACTTAAGAGAAACATAAAAGTAGCCTAGAATGTATCCTAATCCAAAGTAAAGTTATTATGATTTTGGTCCAGTTTATGATCTCTTCAGAAAAAGTCTGTTCAGTTCTACAGGCACATATCAAGGTTGTGTCCCTTTACAGAGCATTCCATTCAGTAATACTATTTTGTAGCAACTCAATAAAGCTGATAGTTTTTCTGGGTAATTACCCACAGCCCCCTGCAGGACAAATTAGCATTCATGACCTGAATAATGCTTACTAGAAAGAGTTCAATGGAATTTACTTAATCAGAATCATTGCTTTCTCATGGCTACACTATTTTTAACCTAGTCCCTATTGTCTGCTAAGAGCAAAAATCCTGTCAGTGCCAGGTCCAACTTGGTACAGGGTGTATAAAGAGGGAAAGATTATCCTCCTCAAAGGTACACAGTGTATTTTTAAAGCTTATGGACTGTATTCTGCAGTCTTTACTCAGACCTTGCTTAGGTAAAAGTGTGCTGAAGTCAGTGGGAGATTTTCCAGATGACAGAGTGTTGAATCAGACATTGTGTGTATATATGTTTGCAAGACAGTCCATGGTTTATAATTTCTGGTAACCATGAAAAGCTTACAAAGAGGACTTTTAAGGGTGAATTTTCTTCTCTGGACTTGTGAGACTTGTGAGAGAAGGAAGAGTTCCTGCCTGTTTCAAGACATTTTGTAGGGTTGTTTTTGTTTGGGGTATGTGGTTTGTTTGGTTTTTTTTTTTTGTTTTGGGTGTTTTTGGATTTTTTGTTGTTGTTGTTTTGTGTTTTTTGGCTTTTTGTTTTGTTGTGGTTTTTTTTGAGGTTGTTGCTGTGGTTCTGGGTTTTTTGTGTTTTTTCTTTTGTTTGTTTTGGGGGTTTTTTTGTTGTTTTATTTTTGTTTGTTTGTTTGTTTGGGTTTTTTGTTTGTTTTAGGGGGAAGGAGGCAGGGTTGAGTTTCTTTTTAATTACCACTGATATTTTCCAAATTATATAAAGTAAAAAAAGCTATTCCTTTGATGGTTTTGACAATTTGTGTTTTGCCTTCCACTTCCTAAGACTGTGTAGCATGTCAAGGTTAGTACAACACACGTGAGCCTTCAGAGGCTTAACAACATGCTCGCTAGAGCAGACCAGGAGGATTGGAGAGAATTTCTGAAATATTGCAGAGATAGGTATGTGCATGCACACACACGCTCTCACAGCCACAGCCACCAACAAAACCAGAAAAATATCAAGCAGAAAAGTTGTGTGAAGTTGAGCTACCATTTCCCATGAAATAGTTAATGCTTCAGCTCTGTTTTCCTTGTGCAGGATTTATCAATCACAGTAATAAGAAATGGGAGTTGAACCCAGTTGAACAGAACTCAAGGGTTTTGGCAGCATTGTCTGACCAGTAGCTTCAAACTATGGACAAATGACTTTCAGTTTCTGGCCAAAGGTACAATATTAAAGAAATTATGTGCAGAATTGTAGTTCTCTGATGTATATAAAGGGTCCTGTGCACTTTTAGGTGAAGGTCATTTGGAGTGTGTGTTTGTGCACTAAGATGTAGCTAAAAGCAAATTTTAGTGAATGATTTGATGGCCCCTGGATGTAGACAGTAGTGATGCTGGAAATACAGAAACCCCTGGAGAACTGTTGGGGGCAGTAGTCTTAGTGAAAGAGAGTATGTGAATGAGTAGCAATATACTACACACACATGGCATTCAGTACAGCAAAAAATAGGGATTTTTTTCTCTCCAGATCAGCCTACAGGAGTCAGAATAATCCCAGGTGAGATTAAGCAAGAAATGGGACAGGCTGAATAAAACAACATGAAGTGTTGAGTAAAGAGAGACTCATCAAGGCCAATTTTATCCTCAGCTGTGTGTTAGCACAATGCAGTTCAGGATGATCCTGATTTACTTGTTTTTGTAATTGTTAGGAGGCATTAAGTAGTGCTGCTCTGGGAGGAATGGAGCAATAGCATTGCAGCCAGCAGTACATTTAATTGTTCATAGGTGCAAAAAAAGGGAGTTGTCCTGTAGGTTATCATTTCTTTTACTTTAGCAGCACAGACTATGCCAGGATGTTTCAGGCAGAACATTTCCTCTCTGCCATCACTGAAGAAACACAGACTGCTCAAGTAAAGCAACAGCAATTGCTTACCTGGGAAGAGTGAGTACTCCAGTTTCAAATGCATTAGATAAAATAACAGGTTAATTTATTTTAAATGAGCATCATATTGTTTATTTGAAGAGGAGATGTAATTACAATGGAAACCTTAACAGTAGCAGAATTTACCAAGTCTTAGTCACTGAGGTGGAGTTTGTATCATCTGTTTAGCTTTGGTTGCACTGACTCATGCCCGAAGCAGACTGTGAAGCCTTCCTCTTGGGTATCACCCTGTCCCACACCCATCAATTATTTAAAATTTCTTTTCTGGACCTTCACATCCATCCTTGAATTAAAACCATTACAGAAGGAGGCTGGTTCCAGGTTCCAAAATTCTAGATCATCAAGTTCAGGTTTTACTTTTAAAATTCCTTTAGTGGATTCATTCAAATTTGAGACTAAATGGGATTTTATCTCAGGTTTATATCCAGATGCAGAGAGATTTTGAAAGACTGTCACAACTTGAAAAGGGAGCTTGCTTGTGAAAATACTCCTGAGGAAGTCTGAATTTTGTATTTCTTTCAAAGTGACTCTTTCATTGAAAAGCTGGACACGGCAACTAAAAAAAATAGTTAAGAGAGCTTCTTCTCTGTTTCATAGCAGCAATTCCTAACTCTCTGCTTTCATTTCTTCTTTTTACAGATGTTGAATCAATTGTTCACATTCCTCCATGATATTGACAAAAAATGTTAACTATAATGCATTTGACATTGTTTGATTTCTAGTCTATGTTGTCTGAGTTCACATGGTTTAGAGTAAAGTTTATACAAATTTACAATACATGTTAAAAAGTAAAACAGAAAACAGCCAGGCTCCCAGAACCTCATTTTTCTTTAACATTAACATAAGAACAGGTCTCACATGCAAAAAATCAGAGTTAAGCTCAAATTCATTTATAAAAATAGTGAACTTGATTAACCACTCCTGTCAGGGTTATTTGCTAAAGACAATACATCATACGTGTAGACAGATTAGTGAAGGAACAAGTAAAGAAACTTCACTTATTTCAAATACTCTGTTTATTGCTCATGGATTCAAAGAAGAGATTATTGATAGTGTTTAATATAAAACAATTAAAACCTTTCCATAGATGCAGGTATGCAATGCAGATTGCTTTGAGCAGTATTCAGCAATATCTGTCTGTCTGGGATCATAGCTCTTTGCCCAAGAACTGTTTATTCATTCTGATGCAACAGCAGTTAGAAGTCATCCACACAGAAACTCTGAACGCCTTGAGAACAATTAAACATGCAGTAGCACTGATAACCAACAGTAACTGTGACTGTTTCCTTGATGAGATTCATAAGGCCATTTTGCCTGGATGCACTGATCTCTGGAATTAAATTCTGAGAGCTCCCTGCTACTCAGAGCTCTTGGATTATCAGACTACCTATCTTGGACTTGAACTGAGGCAGCAGTACCCTTATCTAGTCAATGTAAGATCACAGTTCTCAACTGTAGTCAAGTACGAAGTACAGACTTTTAAAAAAGCATTTTAACCGCCTCAAAAAACTTTACAGTTCCGAGGGATGAGGAACAAAGAGGTATCAAAAATAACAGCACTGAGACTGGTAAACTGCTGCAGTAGTTTGTAAGCACATAAAAATTAAATTCCTCCTCTCCAGCATGGCCCGACCCTGCTTATGTTCAGTGTCCTAAGTGGAGATAAGGGACCGGTTTTGCTTTGCTCATGTGGGAACAGGAACAGCAGGAGCACTGTGTTGGCTTCTCAGGCAGCTGTAGTCTGGGAACAGAGATAAAGTTGTGTGATTAGAAGTGAATAACTGAGAGATTGACATGACTTTAGTCTGTCTTGCTCTGTGAGGTGTTATGGCATCTGACAAGACTGAAGAAAAAAATTCCCTTGGAAAGACACTTTTGTGTTTGCTCTGTGTTTCAGTAGAAGACAAGTTGCCAAAATCCTGCCATTCAAAATGGCCAAGATGAGAAATAGTCCAAAAGATGATGTAATATGATAGTTGATGGTGAGCAGAACTATTCTTCACAATCTAGAGTCATGCTGCTTATTTATTAATGTATATAAAGGGAGTGGGAAATTGTACAAGACATCTCAAGGGATAATCAGGCCCTTGGAGTCTTAAAGATTGATTTTGGTGAAAAAGACACTCTGGAAGTTAATTGGCTTTTCCATCTATTAAATATGTTTGCTTTTCAAGTGGGAACCAACATCCATGTTTTTGACTTGTTAAGAAAAGAATATGAAATCTCATTACTGAAATCTTTAGTTTATCTTGAAGAATAAGCAAATATTCTTTTGTAATGTGAGAGAAACTGCTTAATATTTTACCTCCTAAACCAGTAGGACACTTAACTATTCAGTAGTTCTCTAACGAGGTTGTTAAACTCTTTTGCCAGGCAAGAACTGATGTTCTGACACTGATGTTCTTTATAAAATATTCTCTGAACCTTCAACAATTCTATGCATTGCACAGTGGCAGAACATAGTCCTAATAGATTAAATTGTTTGATTTAGACTTTTATTACTGCTGTGTGGACGTGCAAACTCCAACTAGCCATGATGCCAGTTTCTTTATTTCCTTCTGGATATTTCTGCAAATGGGAATTTTCAAGTCCTTCACCACGCTACTGCTTATGCTTCAGAGGACATCCTGTTAATATCCCAAACATATTTCACTAGCCTTCTTTTAACTCTCTTTCAACATCTTTTGCTATGATGTTACAAAAATACGTGGCCATGGTGAGGTCACTGGCATTTGCATTCCAGCTGTGCTAACCACTGTGATTGCACACATGCATTTCTTGCCTCTTCTCTGGATCATCACTGATGTGGGCAGGGGTGGTCACAGCTTTGTCCAGGGCCAAAGGATCTGATAGAGTGATGATGATGGGTGGAGGACTGCACACAAAATCTTGTGTTTGCATTGGCAGGTGATTTATGTAACTTATCCTTTCCCGAGTGGATGTACTTAGTGTTATACTTGGAAAACTTGTTCTAGTCCTTAGTAAACTTCATTAGTGTGAGCACTGAAATTTGCCTTTTTTTTTTTTTTGGTAAAAGTCTAAAGATGTTTGAGAGGTTTTTATCAGAAATGAATGCTTTAGATTTGCTGTTAGAGTGACACAACATTATCTTTCAGAAAGCAAAAATAGCAAGTCAAGTGGAGTAGCAGGTCTTCTGTAATATTTGAGTGGGAGCTTTTTTATCAATAATGTAGCCTTGCCAAAACCGCGTATGTTGGAGAAGTATGCTGGAGACCATGACCTTTGGAAAATAATGTCTAGTGACATTAATCTACATCTAATAGAGGGGTTTGTATTATCACTTTGGTTTGTATCTGCATTATTGTAGCACATAGGCTGTCACCTGCATTTATATAACATGAGACTGATTATTCCTTATCATGCACAAAATGCAGACCTCGGGGAAGAGTTCATTTTGGCCCATTTCCAGGGGTATGTGTAACGTGTTATGAGCAGAATACTGCTTTTAAGGCTATCGAGTGCAATTTGCACTCTTTTTCTCTTCAGTATGTCTTATGCTTGACAAGATAATTGCCCCCCATAACACACACACATCCTAAAACACATTCATTACAAAGCCATTGTATTGACATATAGATACAGATATCAGTGGAGGAATGTGCTTGATATTCTTTATATAGTATGATATGTCTGGAGTATATCTTCCTTAGTAAAAGAAAAGTTAGCAATGGAAATGAAGAAACAAAGTTGAGAACCTTGCATGTGTAAGGGTTCCACTTGTCAGGAAAACAGAATGCTCTATTTCACATAAATAACTTTTGAAGAGATAGTGGTGATCAAAGTTAATTTTTTACTGTGGAGTTTCTTACAAGTTTGTGAATCTTCTACCTTTTTTTTTTTTGTTATGAATATTCCACATGTTTTTTATTGTATACATTGTATACATTTATTGTATACATTGCCTAATACATACATATATGTTTACATTGCCTATACATACATGTACATGCTTTGAGTGTGTAGCTATATAGAACATATGTACTGGAATATGTTATCTGAAGAGTTCATTGTTTGTTATTATTTTAATTCTATACATTAAATATACAGAGAATTTGCGAAAAAAAATAAAAGGCATTCTTGTCTTTGAATATTTGGAGGTTGTGCAAAATATATGCATGATCATTACTGAGCCTGACTGAGAAACATTTTAGAAAATAACTAAAAATAATTTTAAACCAGTTTTGTTCATTTTTTTCACAAACATTCCTGGGGAGACTAAGTGTACACTACCATTATGGTATTATAAAATATTATTTGTGTTTACTCCTTTGCTTTTACTTTTTTTGTGACTCCTTATTTTCGGCAGAGATTGTAGGCTGTACCTTTATTATGACTAGCAAAATACACCCCCCCAAAAAAAAAAAAAATCCAAAACCAAAACCAAAAAACCCTGAAAAACAAAACCAAAATCACAAAAAAACCACCCACAAACAAGCAAAAAACTCAAACAAAAAAAAAGACAAAGCAAAATACAAAACAAAAGCAGAAAGGGCTAAATGTCTTATATTGGACTTTTCCATCCTTTATTCTGAAAATTCTGTATAGGTCTTCATCTTCAAAGCTTTTAACAGAATTTTCTGGTCCTTTGATATGGTTGTATATAATTTTAGCATTGTTCAACTATGATAGGTGGTCAGCTGTATGGTGTGGTACTTCCTGTCTATTGCTTAAGCTGTAGTTTTTATTGAGTTACATAATCAAAGGAGATGCCATTACAGCAGCATCTAGATCTCGCATTCCAGTTTGATGAAGCAGTATATATGATAAATAACAGGGAAAAGCTGGTAATGCAGAAAACAGTCATTCCCCCCAACCTCTGTGGTGAATCGTGTTAGGTAAGCTGTGACCTGCTCTTCCTTTGGGAAGCACCTTGCTTATATCCATTCATGAGAGTAAAATATATCCTGCGGGAAATACTATTTTACATTATTTCCGCTAAAGGAGGTTCAAGTAATGTGAAATAAACATGTGTTGTACAGAATTCTATGTGGTGGGTTCTATCAAAACGCATATTGTGTACTTGGGAATGCAGATGGAAAGAAACCTTTCTTCACGAAGGTCTGTGTTTGCCTGTGAGATACAATGTACTCCTCTCCTTGGTGATTATAGGAATTATGCTTTTGCTCGGTGGCCTTGATTTGTAGCCGTAGCTAAAAGCAGCTCTGTTCAGTGTAGGTAATTTTTGTTCTCCCCTAAACCTAATACAACAAGTATGAAATCAATGGCCCAACATACTCAACAAAACTTTTTTTATAGTGAGGAGTTCCCAGACAAGCAGCATTTTTTCAGGGCTTGCATTTGCAACACCAGCTGTAACAACAATGAGCAAGTGTGTTCAGACACCACTCTCTGCTTGCTTCGTGCTACTGAGTGACAAGAGCATGGTGAACCATGGAGGGTTTCAAGGTTGCATTACATCAGTCCAGGCAAAAAAAGCCTGGCTAAGCACAAAGTAAAAGTGAAAGATTGACATTGTGGTGCAGTGATTCAGTGCTCTTTCTGTTCATTTAAGTCCATATATAAAATACAGACCAACGGAAACCTGCAGGGCAGTAGACTTCGTTTCTAATGTTAATGATGAAGTCTGTGTTTAAAGTGACAGTTTTATAAAGACAAAGAATATTTAAACATTTTTGGTTTCCACACCAGTATCTTTAAATAGCTGTTTCATTTGACCAATACCCTAAAGCAAGATAGGGGGATTTTTTGACTGTTCATGTGGATGAAGGTTCTGCTTTGCTTCCTACAAGTGAGATGAGGGGTATTTTCCAATGCACCCTCTATGTGCTAGGCCTGCAGTTCATTTTCAGAGAGGTTGTGTGTTTTCTTCAAGCTTGAAATTTACTCATTCTAGCCATAGGTACTTTTCAATGTGTCACTAGGGTTTCTTTCCTGCCCCCCCAAATTTTTTTGGTGTGTTAAAATCTGATGTAAAATTACATTATTTACGGAAATAGGAATCTGTGATAACTCCAGTGAAGCTGGGTTTGCATGAAAATAACTGAGAGTTTACACACGCAAATAAGTGACATACAGAGTTTTACATCCACAGACTATTGATGTGTATTAACTGTCAGCTTGTGTGCACTTAAGTTGTTAAATCCAGTTTAGCTTAGCTTGGAAAGGATAACTTCCCAGAGCACTTTCTTAGTGAAATTTGGGGCAAGTGAGGAACATTGACTAGGTTGGGGTTTTTTCTTTTTTTTCCTATTTTTTTATTTTTCAGTTATATCAAAAAATTTGTTATGGATCTATCCTGACAGCAAAGATGTGGGAATATATAAGTAGTTCAGTAATATGCATTACATTTGAGTGTTCAGTAGTTTGGGGGTTTTTTTTGTGTGTGTGTGGCCAGTCAAATGTAAAAACTGGACAGTAACATTACAAAGGCAATATTAAAATAAAAATGAATGCGCAAATTGCAGTAATTATACATAAAATTAAGCTATGCTATAGATTTATTTTTATACATGAAGATGCATGCATGAAGTTTAGAAAATCAGTCCAGAAAACTTAAAGCCCAAATGAAACACATGGATCAGTAAGTAAACAGATTGAAAATTCTGTGGACTATGATGTCATCCATTTGCTGTAGGTCAGAAATAACTTCATACTGTTAATTATAGGTATTTATCATAGTTCATATGATTTTGTGGGGCCTTGTCAGTGATCAAAGGTGGTTCTTTGGACACCTGTCATCAAGTGAGTTAGTAATTGTAGAACAGCTTATTTATTGAATCTAATATGCCATTAAATAGACTTATTTTCCCCTTTCAGCAGTTAATGTTGTTCATAAAAGGACAGTTCTGTTTTAGTAAAGTTGATTTGTTGCAGTCAGGTACTATAATTATGTTCTCTTACACATACTACATATTTGCTCATTAACACATAAAAGTTTGTCCATTACAGCAATTTTAAAAGTCTTCACAGGAAAAAGGCACAGAGAAATTGCTGTCATACATGTTTTCAGTATGCCCAGACAGACTCTTGAAATTGTTGTAAAAAAATAAGCTGGAATTTAGTCCTCAGACAAAAATGCTGCATTTGAGAGATGAGGTCTGCTTTTAGAAATCATAGTGAACATACGGAATACAAAAATAGGAAGATTTGAACTGGCAGTGAAGTAAATACTACTATTAGACTGTATGACAGGTGGGAACTTTTTTTCCCCTGCTTCTCTGAGCCTGAAAGTATATTTGTTCTAACCTTGCACCTGGATGCAACATTCTTTGAATCGACTCGCATTCTTCCTGGGAAAACAAAACCATTTCTGGAAAGAATGACCTCTCTGGGTCTTGCAGCTTGTTTGTGGGATGGATGTGTGCCAGTTCAGAGCCCTCCCTTCAGTGTTGACTAAGACCTCGAAGAGTTCTTCAGCCCCACTAGGGCACAGAAAAGCCTATTGAGACTGTCAGCCTTTTTTCCTGCTAGCTACTTTTTTTATTAGGCTGATAAACTCCTGAATTGTTGAAAAGCAGCTGCTCTGAGGAGGATTTAGCTAATTCTCAGGGCGCTTCTGGGTGTGTGGGAGATATATTTACATCTGGACTATGAAGGTCCCTTGCATTGTTAGACCTAGGTGACCTCTTGCTAGATCAAAAAGAGGTTGCTGGAATGCAATTAAAATGCGGTGTTACTTTCGTTTAAAGCCCCGGTAACCCAATCAACAGTTCTCTTTCCTCATCTCTTTGTCAGTTCCTTTGCTGTTTCAGATTTATTCCCGTTTCAAGTTTGTGCCATAATTTGGTTTTACTTTATTGGAAAATACCTCAAATAGTATTATTAAAACTCTTTTAAAAAAAGAAATAAAGAAAAAAAAAGTGTCCTGTCTTTTAATAGCCAGTTCTGTGGAGGTTCAAGCTATTAATTTTCACATATTGCTCGAGTAAGCAGAACTATGTGCATTTGATTTTTTCCCTAATAATCTCAGATGTAGTTTTGTTGTAATATAGTACACAATTCATATTGATTAACAGGTCTGTAAGCGAGATGTGCATTTTATAGACACATTCCAATGTGAAGCATGAAATCGAACTGTAAATAATTACGTTTTTTAAAAGGGTGGGCTTTTTTCAGTTCCATGGCAAAATTTGTACTTACTGAAACAAAGGTTTGATTAAAACTAAAAACAAATTTACATTTGCAGGAGTTTCAGCACTGTTGTTTGCAATTTGTTATATGCCTTTACCTGGCATGCTATTTCACCCTTCATGACACACATCAATACCTTCTTTATGTCTGGCTATTACCACTCATTTAAAAATCTATTTTACATGATTCTTTCAGCCAAAAATGGACCGTAATGACATAGAATAGAGCCTGTGCTTCATAAATTCTCCAGGAATCAATACTTTGGCTGGGAATTTGTCAGTCTCACAAAGCTATGCATCATTAAACTTTACTATTATTACAGTGGACTCTGCTTGAAAGTTCACTACCTAGCTGATATTGGATGAACCCATTTAAATCAAGGAAAAGATATGAGACACAAATGCTTCTGTACTGACATGTATTTATTCAGATAATGTTTAATTTATGAAATAGAAGTAGCTCTTAAACTGCTTATTGGTTTATGGGCAAAGTTCAGCAATATCATCATTAAAGATTATATACTGATTACAAGTTATTGGCAAATGACTTTAAACTGAATCCATTCATATTATTTTAAATATGATATATTCTGCCCATAGGATCTCATACATTAATCACACAACATTGAATTTGTGAGTATAAACATCCAGTTGAATTCAGAATCCGTATCCAGTCAAACCACATTAACAGGAGTGTTTATTGCTATTAAATACAACCAGGGTTTTTTTTGTCACTCTGCCTGTTTGTAACATGGGTTTTCTTGGTAAAAATGCAGGTATTTGTGCAAACAAAAATATTTGTTACACACTGTTGATCATGTGGTATGCATCATTATTTTGTGTGAAATATTTCAGCTCCCTTACCAAACAACGAGGATTTTTACATGGCTCCCAGACTGAATAATGAATAAACAATAAAATTCAGGAGTTTATGGATGACACTTGGGAGAACTGTTTATTTCTACTTCTTGAGATTAATCTTGAAAACAGCAAACATACCCACAAATCAGGATTAATTTACAGAAGGGTTATAAGCAGAATAAGGGCTAGATTCAAAAGAAGATTATTTGTATGCAGTAAATGAAACAGACTTTATGTACTGTCTGGCTCACATGCTTGATTGACCAAGATTTGAGAGCTATCAGGTCTCTCATCATAGCCTTCCTTAGATCTTCCACAGTGCTCCAGACCATGGGCCAAATAACATTCAGCTCAGCTGAGAGTGTTTGTGCTGACACCTGTGGACATCACAGTGTGCAAGTACTTGAGAAAATACTTAGGATCAGGCTTAACCAAGTATTTTCTCAAGTACAAAGATCAGGATTAACTGGATTGGTTCAAGGGCCTCTTGGTTCCTCCTGCCTCAGAGAAACATGGATGTATGTAAGGCTCCAGTGAAATCACAAGCTTCTAAAAATGCAAGTATTTTTGTTGGTCCCTTGAGAAGTCACCTGCAGAAAGATAAAGGACAAAATCAATGGTTTGTTGGCAGGCACACACACAGGCACATGCCCTCTCTATCCTCTCCTTGGGGTTGCCACACCTGCTTGTCTGCTGTGTCAGCATCATCTCTCATACTCAGGAGATCAAAAAAGGAGAAAACAAAAAGGGTCATTAGTTAAGAGGCGCAGGTGTGAAGAGACTTTCTGAAACATAGACTTTGTGCACCTGCTCTGGGGAGCATTACTGGGAATTGGGGCAGGTGTACTAACCTCCAAGCTTTGCCAGGCTTGCAGGGACTGCTGCCTATGGATACTGAATTTTGTATGTGTGCAAGAGAAAATGCTGGTCTCACTGCTCCTTTGTGGTGTGATCCAGTGCATTTACAGTCCAGGGCAAATTATGGCACTGTGATCTCTTGCACAGCTGTAAATTATCTGCAAAATAAGCTCTTGTTTAAAGCTAGAACAAATTCTACATGTCTCACATCAACTTAAAGCCTACATTAAAAGGTGCACTCCTGCTTTGATTATGTTGTGCATTTTTCCTCTAAGTCATAAATACTGAACACAAAGAAAATATATGACTAGGCTGGAATATTGCACTCAAGTTTACTATGCATCTCTCAAACATGTTAATGTCAGTTATTTTTGCAACAGATATTGGGGTTCTTGCACATTTTCCAGAGTCGACTGGGTTACTCAGTTGTTTGCTCATTTCTTTGTGATGTCTTAAAGGTGTCCACAAGATCAGGTTTATCATTCTAGACCTAAGTTTATGTGAGAGCTTAGTTAGGTGCCAAAGTAACTGTGCTGGGATCACAGTGCTGAAGATGCTGTTTGCAAATCATTAATGCTCCACTAAAATCTACAGTGTTTGCACTTCATTTGAAGCAGTTGAAAACCAGACACATCTCCAATCTCTCATCCGTGCACTTTCTTTTGATATATCTCTACAGGTAATATCTGGTACACAGTTTTCTCATCACATAGAATACTTGAACTAAATGTAATTAATACAATGGGAGCTGCAAGTTAGAGTAGAGAATGATACAAAAAGAGGATGACTTACAAAGCAGGGGTACGTGTGGCATGGCTGATAGAAGATCCCTAAGGTTTTAAAGAAACTGTTCAGCTTTTCACTAGTATTGAGCACTCCCTCAGGGACTCCAGCTACACAGAACTAGAAAGATAAACTTACCCTTTCAGGCACAATCCCACTCAGACTCTTTCACAGTATTTCCAAGGCAAAGGATATGACAGAGATGCAACTGCTGTATTCATTATTGTCTTAGTATTCTTTCATTTGTAACACATACCTACATGACTGTTATTTTAAATATAAAAGTCAATCCAAGGCATCTATCCTTGGCATCTTGCAGCCTAATCTGATCAGCACAAATCACATCTGAAGCAAAGCTTCTATAAACATGTGTAGCTCTATAGGGGGATGGGGTTGGGGGGAAGTGTGAAAACAAAAGTTTTTTGGTTTGAGTTTTGTTAGCCCAATAGCTTTAGTACTACTGGCTGTTCCTAAGCAATGATAAGAGGTGGGAAGGGATGATAACAAAACTTACGTAAGAAAATGAGGAATTGATGGAACGGGTATGAGGTCATTGGATGCACTAGGGAAATGGGGAGAAGGGCTGACTGCTTGAGGCGGAGGCAGCAGCCTGGATGAGAAAGTATGAAGTTCCAAAGAGACAAAAGAAGCACAGCACAGGGCAGAGTCTGCAGGGTGAATGTGGAGTGTCTGGGGAAGCAATAGGAAGCCAGAAAGGAGATGCACATGGATTAGAATCCTTACAGGGATCCCTGAATGTGAACAACAAAAATTACTGGTTCTTTTAAAGAAACAGAAAGGTCTTTTGTAAGATTAAGGACTGAGGTTTTGAGCTGGGAGTGCAAGAAAAGGCTTTGTTAGCCTGAGACATACAGCAGATTGTAGGACAGATTCTTCCTCCAAAGCACCTGTATAAATGGTGCACAAGTATTGCTACAGGCTTTAGGTTGAGACAGCAGATGTGTCTTTGTATCTGCCTTTTGAGTCTAAGACTTTGTGACACATTCTGAATCTACATGGGGCCAAGCCAAAAGAAACATCCCTGCTGTCCCTCCCAGAGCCTACTCACCCATTTGGGCTTTAGCTGCCTAAGAGATGTGACCTTTCCAAGCTGCTGTGGAGGTCATCTTTTTATGCATGAGGTACAATCCTGACCCATTTGAAAATTAACGGGGAAGTTCCCACAGATGTGGTGAAACAAGAGATTCATCAAGGCTGCCAGTGGCTACCAGCAATGCCAGTGTTTTGAAGTGTTTTCTCTTTAATACTACTGCATAGGGGGATGCTGGTGTATCTCTCACTGACTCCAGCATGTCTAGCTTGAGCTCTCTACATGAATTGAAGTAGGCAGTCCTACTTTGCTCTTTCAAGGTTCAGAAGTGGGAGTGTTTTTTTATAATACTCTGCCTCACAATCTGATGTGTTGACATTTGAGGAACATATATTGTAGTTTGAACAAATATATTCATATGAGAAATTCCTATTGAACTGCATGAAGAATATTTTTAAATAGAATTTTCTCTATTAAATGCTCTACTGTGTTTTTAAAATTCCATATTATTGGTATAACTTTTTTTTTTTTTTAATTTTGTTTTGGAGTGATTTTTGCCCAATTATATTTACAATCCATTGGTTTTCTTCTGTGCAATACTTGGTTTTTAGGACTTAAGCACCTGTTTTTATGACAATTCAAATCCTGTTTGCTTTTTTGGGGATTCAATGCACTGCCAAAACTTTTAGAGGGAGGTATACAAACTGCATTCTTTATGCAAACAGCTCAGAATTTATAAATTGTTTCTGAGGTGTCATTCAGTAAGTAAGTAGGTTTTTTCTTTAAAATTCATTAAGATTAAATGGCTAGTGGGAACAGTTTCTTCTCTAAATTCATAGTGCTTGAAGTTCTTTCTTTGATGCCTTTATCGTCCTTGCAGAGTTCAAGGATTACATATTTGACTTCAATTTACAAAAGCTTACCACTGGGGTAAAGGTAATATATTTGGTGTTTTGATATAATCTATTTCGTGAGCACTACTGTCAATATCTATAAACTTCTCTCAATACACCACACGAATGTTAACATTTTCCTTTTGACTATTATTACCTCCTAAGCAGCAGGGATATTCAGGAGGGGAGAGGGAGAGGGATGTTTTGGATGATTTGCCAGCTACAACCCAGGGGACTACAGATGCTACTAGCCTTATTTTTATATTTATTGTAAAATTAAATGTTGACATAAGGTCTGGAGGATTTGCATGAATACAACAACGTCATTATTAAACAGCTGGGATCCTTGAATTTTTCCAAACCAATTCCAGGGGAAAAAAAAAGAGAGCAGAACTCAGTTGATAGAATGGAATGAATAGTGCCTCTTGTTTTCTCAAGAAATTATTCTTTACTCTTGAAAAAATATCAACAGTGGTAATTTCAGTGCTTCTTTCACTTAATACTTTTTTCATTATTCACATGAAGTCTATAAAGTCATGTAACATGCACATTGATCTCCTTTTTGCTATACCAGGTGCCAATTTTATTGGAGAATATAAATGTGTGCTATACAGAAGCCCATTTTTCTCCTCAGACAATAATGAGATATGTTTTTGTTGTTTTAAATAGCATTGGTTGTATTAAAACATCTGGTTACAGAGAAGGGTTGTATTAAGCAAAGGGTTATGCCTGTCTCTCCTGGCATATTCAGGACACAAGGTCAAATTTTGCATTAAATGGGTGAATGAAGGGTGAGACGTCAAGACAGGTGTCTCTGGCTGTGCTGTCAAATATTTAAAACCTAACATCTGCTGGCAAACCCCAGCCAAAGCCAGTGATGGCCCAGAGCTGGGTAGTTAGTGTGTGTGCTGACTCCTTTCCCACATTGCTGCTGTGTCCTTTAAGCATCAGTCTATAACCTTAACTGCTCTCCTCTGGGTGAGACTCCAGGCCCTGGGGAGCTGCAGTGCAGAGAACTTGGGCTCTCCATGGAGGTGGAGACTCTCCCCAAAGAGGCCCAGCATTCTCACTGCTTTAATAGAGCTGCATCAGCCCTTGTGCCTCAGCTTTGTGGTCCATCCACTCACCACAATAAGGCACAGTGCATGAGCAAAAGCGTGTGCATTAAAAGCTTGTACACTCATGGACTGAAATTCAAAAAGACTAACAAACATCTTTTCATCCAGGCTGAAGATAATATGTAATTATCTTTTTTATGCTACTTCATACCACCCAAATTGTGGTTGCATCAGTGTAGGTAGTTTTATTAACTCCTGAAAGAGTCCTGTTGAATTCCTTCCCTTTTCATTAAGTGGGCCACTCAAGGGTCAGTATAAGTGAGAAGCCCAAGACAGGTGCTACTAATTGTGGAGCCAACTATTAGAAATAGAAACTCCTCTGTCCTGGAGCAGTGGCAGATTGATGTTCACAGCTGTTCCTAACGTTATCAAACATTCTTGCCACGGAGCACACACCTTATTCAGTAAGCGCTGCATACAGAACATGGATAATAAATGGTTCTGCTTGTCAGCAAGGCATCTTTAACTAACATTTGTAGCCACATTTCGAATTTTCTATAATGAAAGATTTTTCAAAAGCAAGTTTGCTTCAAGTTCTTTCTCAATTTTCAAAACTACATTTCTTCTCAGATTACTAAAATGGCAAAGGATGCCAAATTGCTATTCAAAAATCCCAAAGGACTGACAAGAAGCAGTGTATTAATTTTTTTTCTGTCTGTCTGTTGTCAGTCTTTCTTTCAAGCATGGAATTTCAGCATTAACATTTGGAAAGCAAGGTCTTCTCATCACAGCTTGCTGAATTCCAATGAAGACTTTGCAACTTGTCAGTAAAGCTTCCAAAGCGTTGGAGGCAAGAGAGCACAATGCATCAACATATTTCTAAATTTCATTCACTCTCATCTTTGCAGTTTTTAGGAAAATGGAAAGTATATCCAAATTCTTGTCATATCTCTTTACACCTGTTCTGTATGTCTTCTTGCCCTGATTAATCAGCCAAGTAAGGGAACAAAAGCTAATGCTGCTCACTCACTTACTTGTGCTAGCTGTCCAAAGTAAAGGCTGTACATGGAGCCAGGCTATTTCCTGATATCCATTTCTTCTTTATGTATAACTGTATAGAAGGAGGGAAGGAGGAAAGGAAGGAAGGAAGGAGGAAAGGAAGGAAGGAAGGAGGGAGGGAAGGAAGGAAGGAGGGAGGGAAGGAAGGAAGGAAGGAAGGAAGGAAGGAAGGAAGGACAAATCTGGCCTCTGTACCAACACTTTTCCCTTCCCCACATAAGCCCTGTTCTATAGCTGATTAGGACAGCAAGCCAGATAAGGGGAAAAAAATGACTTTCATAACTTCAATAATGTAGCTATTGTGGAGCAAAGGAAGGGAAAGGGAAGGATGATTTTTGTCTTAGACATGTAAAAGTTGCCTTGCTGTGTTAATTAACAGCTTGAAGTAACCACTCTGTGTAACACAGAACGTCCCTGAACTGATCCCTCTTTAACTGCAACAAATCTTTCAGAAACCTGTGATCTTTTATTTCCAGAGTTTCAGTCTTGGAAAATACACTGCTATTACATGTTATGCCTTATTCATGACTGCACTGAAAAGTTCAATCTTGCTTTCAGGGTCTAGAAGACACATTTATCCCCCTTAGTGCGACAGAGAGCCTTTAATAAAGCAAATGCTTTTCCTCCACTGAGCAGAAGGAAAAAAGGAATGACTGGAAAAGGCCTTAGTGAATTGGGGCATGGTTCTAGGGAGGTCTCCAAGCTTCAGTAAGCAGAGCTGAGGAAAGCTTGGACAAGGTTGATCTAATGAGTGCATCATGACCCAATGAATCAATTGGTCTTTCCAGCTGTGATTTGCCTCTCCAGCTTTTTTAAACTGATTTGTTCTGCCAGTTTATTGGTACAACTGAGTGATTTTTCAGAACCCATCCTTGTTGTTTAGACTCTCCACGATTTCTTCCTAATTATGTCATCTTATCTCTACAGTCATCTTTATAGTTTTATGCCCAGCACGACTCTGTTTATCCCCTTTCCTGTCGTGCAAAGTGGTCTGGCCCCTATTCACAGCAATTTACATCACTGATTGTGAAACTGGAGGGTTTAAGTTAAAGACCAAGCTGTATTTAATGAGGGTGGTGTCTTAAGAAGTGACAATTTTCTATGTGCTGATTGTCTGCCTCTTTTCAGCAAATCTTTTGGGCAAGACACCCACCGTAGAAATTAACTTTCTTACTGGGAAAGAATTTGAGAACATTTTCTCTTAAAAACCACTCTGCTATGCCTTTTGGATATGCAGAAATAGCAAGGATGTATAACAGAGAAAGACCTTACTGTGGGAATCTTTAAACTTAGGCTGAGCTAAGCTGTGAGTTCAGATGTAGATGCCAATCACTCGTACTGGCTGAGCAATATAAACACACTGGGAAATACAGCACAAGTGCTAAAGCACATCCCAGTATCTTTCTGAAGGGTCAATTTTTCACTAACCTCCAGTAAGACTGTCAGACTTTGTTATAGCCACATGCTTATTGAAAGCTAAACAAATTAATCTGTTTTATTGAAAAAAAAAGGTCAGACTGATAGCAACATATTATAAAAGACATAAAAGCAACTAAAATCTGAACTCAAGATGAAAATTAAAATTCATATCATCTTTGGCTCTTTGAACATCCTTGTTGGAAAACTCAACAGAAGGTATTTTTGAAGTTGGAGAGCCCAATCTTGTATTAGTTCAGAGGGGTAGAGGATGATTTTTACTCAGACATCTTCTGAAAATTCACTGTAAGTCATCTTCTATAATTTTGCAGGATTTGTTACCTCAGAAGTAAATCATGACATGATAAAATTCAGGATTTTTTTTTGAAACCTTGTAAATGTTTTTGCGCTATTTTAAAGGCCACTTACACCATGTGCATTAATGTGAACTGTGACTGTCTCCATTAAATTAATTTCACTTAGTGTACAAGAAGTAGAGAGTATTGAAGCAGAAATAGGTTTTTGATTCTTAATAAGTATTAGTGCAGTTCTGAAGATAATAGGATTATTCAAAATGTTAATTACTCTAATTTGCTCCAGTCTGATAAGAACTCAAGTTAGATTTTACTTCTCTCTCTTTTCCAGAAATGGCATCACTGTTTCTCTGATCTTTTAAACATAAATATTTTAGTGTTAGGATTTGTAAAAGCACTGCTTTTTACAAGGTGAATGGTGCCATTGAAAAGAGGATGTCTTGACTGAGTTCACATGGTGAAGGAAGGGAAGAGAATGATTAAATGATTGATTTTCAGATCCTCCTTGGAATTCCAAAACAACCCAACTCCAGCCAGTGACATTATTTAAAATGTATTCAGTCCCCTCTCTTGCCCGGCTGGCCATGCAGTGCCTGATGTCCCCAGGACAGGGTTGGCCCTGCTGGCTGCCAGGGCACTGCTGGCTCCACTTGCCATCAACCAGGACCCCCAGGTCTCGTCTCAGGGCACTGCTCTCCATCCTCCCATTCCCCAGTCTGCACACACAGCCAGGGCTGCCCTGGCCCAGGTGCAGCATCCAGCACTTGCCCTGTTAACCCCTTACAGTTGGTGAGTGCCCTGCTCTCTAGTTTGTCAAGGTCTCTGCAAGGCTACTCTGCCCTTGAGGGAGTCCACAGCTCCTCCCACTCCGGTGTCACTGGCAATCTCACTCAGAATTCCTCCCAGTCCCACTCATCCAAGTGATTCCTGAAGCAGTTCAGAGCACAGGGCTGAGGATAGAGCCCTGTGGAACCCCCACTAGTGACATGTCACCAGTCTGATGTCACCCCATTCACTCTAACTCTTTGTCCCCACCCTGAAAAAAAGTGATTCAACTGCCAGAATTTTTCGGCCTCCTTTTACTTAAAATCAGCACCATGAAAAGTAATCTGGTTTTGTTTCAGTGCTAGGATGGGAAGTTCCTTTAAATTTGGTCCTTGTGCTTGGGCTCGGCTCCTATAGCACATTTTTCTGTTATTGTTTGAGCTTCTCACATCTTCGTGATATTAAAATATAAAAAGTTGATGAGATAATAAAAATTCCAGTTAAGCAAAATTTTTAAATTATCCTTTTTATTTAGTTTAAATTGAATTTCTGCTTTTTGGTTGGTGGAGGAGGTGAAGATCAGTGTCTATCACTCAGTAAAAACATTTTTGTTCAAGTATGATCAATTATTCTTGGAAGTGAGGAATTATTTACATGCAGAAAAGAATACTACATGAAGCGTAGGAGGATGTCACAGGTTACTGACATTTCTTCAAAACTTTCAGAAGCTTTATTTTTCTTCAAGAGCTGGTTAACATGGAAATTAAATATTTTCTGTCTTCATCTGGCAGATAAAAGGACTTTATTTTTGCGTGTGTCTCCCCTGTTCCCCCAATAGGATTGTGTAAATTACTCTAGGAGTACCTGCTAATGCTAATTAGAGAGGAGGCAGGAGGTTTAAGGAAGGAAAGTCAGTTAAGCCTCTTTTACCTAGGAAAGCTATGTTCACAAATGTATCAGCAGTGTAAACTTCTCCATATTTCACTCTTTATATACTTCAACATAGGTCATTGAATCTAAAATATCAGTTCAAAAGGTGCAGAGTCATTAATTTTTGAACTTTCAGAAGACTGCAAATAATTCTAGTTCTGTGATGGTTTTTTTTATGGTGGGAACACTTACTTCCTGAAGTTGGATTTTGATTGACAAACTCATTCCATGTTCGAGTATCACATAGCTATCAGGTGGTTAAAAGCTTTCAGCTGTTTCTAGACTTGCCTGGATTTGAACTAGTAACCTAAAGACAAAAAGGTTTGTATCTCATTAGCAAAACCCTCAGCTATGTTGTGCAGCTTTTCAATTCAATTTAGTTTAAGTGAAAAAATTTAGCTGTGATATGAAACACAAGAGAAGCATTTTACATTTAATTTTCTGTGTGTGTGTTTGCTTGCTTTTGTTGGTTTTTTTAATAAACATTGGTAGATGGAGAGAGAGTCAAAACAGGTGAATTAAAAAAATTAACATGTAGCCACTGCCATAACTGTTTAAACGTCAGAAAACTCTAATCTAATTCCTGCTGTGACTAAAGAATAAGCAGAAAAAAGAAACTTTGCTTCTTTGCTGCTCTAACATATTTCTAATAATAAAGATTATTGTCTTTGAACTCGCCCAACCTTACTTAGCTGTCCTTTGCTAAAGCCATTAAAATTATTAGAACTTCAAGCAGGGTTACAGTGTTAAAATGCTTAACTTTTCCTTTTCTCCAAACAGAACAGGGTGGTTTTAAGCATGGCACACATCACAGTAATCCAGTCTAACTCTTCTATCAGTCTGGCTGAATTTTTTCAACAGATTTGCCCAAAACTGTGTTAAAAAACATAAATCATGGGATTAAACCTGTAGAGAATGATGAAAGCTGAATTTGTGTATATACATGTGGTGGTACAAATGGACTCTTTTATTATTTAACCTGAATGAAAGCAATAAATTTGAAACAGGTTTAACTGATGATATTGGTAATCCACAACAGATTTCATGAATGTCGTTGAATGAACATTGGTTTTGTTGAGTAATCTCTCAGATTAAAGAAGGGACAGATAACTCAAACAGTCTGTTGAAGTTCATATTATTTTCCTGTTAAGTTTTGCTCTGAATGAGCACTATAGAGGTGATTGCATTTTTGAGTAATTAATAAATAGAACACTTCTTTAAAGCATCTATTAAAAGTCTAGAAATCCCATATTATTTCTCTCTAGAACAGACATTCTTAAGAGCAGAGAGCTTTTTCATTGAGTTTAACTTGCTGCAATTAAATGTAGAATTTAAATTCAGATTAGTAATTTTTGGGAGTCTTTACAAACTGTGTTAATTCCCCCCTTGCGTTGTAAGGAACATGATTCTCCTATAATTTATTCTGTCCTGTAATTTAGGAAGCCCTTTCCTGACAATTATGCGAAAGCAATATTTAGCTACAGGGAATCTTTATGGTGATTTGAATTTTCTAGATGAGGAGGATTTGAGCATAAGCAATTGTGGGTGTGTGCTGACACAGGCATCATTACTACCTTTGTCTCCATTTGATAATGACAGAACATGTAATACAAGTGTATGGCAACAATATGCTAATCAAGAATATTTCACCAGTGGGAAAAAAATTATACTGCAGAATCAATGATGATATCAACAGATCACTGAGATAACCAAGCTGGACTGAAACACTCGAACTGAAAACTTTGAAAAATAATGGTTAAGGCTTGACCTTGCTGCAGTTGGTAGAAGTCAGAAGCAATGTTTGCCATGAGTGCAGTAGAGCTCAGAGTCTTCTGAGTCCTTTAGGTGGGGTAATTTGAAAGGGAGGAGAAGAGATTTTGAATTAGCCCTATGGGAGATGATTTTGTTAAGGAGGTGTTTTGACATTCTTGTCTATCCTTGTCATGTTTGGGATTTTAATGAGAGACAGAGTACCATGCTTCTCTTTTTATATTTTAACCAACCCACTTGGCTCTTACATCTACAAAGATAGGTCAGTGTGTAATCTGTGAAAAGAGCAAGGCAGATTGGTTACTAGTAAAGCACACATGGATACACATTGTCCTGCAAACTGCAATGAAATCAGGAAAGGAACTGCTGACATAGTTGGTGTATTGAGCTTTTAATAAGTATTGCATCACATATTTAATGTATTATGTTAGAATAATATTCTGCACAAAGTGTTTCCTGTGCTTCTCATCAAATGTCATTGATGTGGATATTTAACACATTTGGTTATTTAGATGCATGCTTATTTGACAGTGGCAAAAATCACTCAACTATATTGTTCTCCAATACCAATTCAGCAAGATATTTAATCATCTGCTTGTATTTAAAATATCCATTTTGTCTCATCTAAAACAATGAGGATCCTCACATGGTTTAAGTTAGGCAGGTGCTTAAGTATCTTCATGAGCTCAGTGATAACTGTACAACTATGGCACATGGTTTTCAATGTCATAGACAATCCTTAAATTTTACTTGCCTGTCACCAGGAGTAAAATTTGCTCCATGCTGCTTTTTGTCCTGCTGTGTATGTTTTAATTCCTGAACCACACTCTCCACATTAAATATTTCTCTATGACAATTCCAGTAACATTTTCTAATCACAAAATAATATTTACCATCTTCCCCCATGTGGTTTTCAGAACAGAGGGAGCTGCTGCAGTTCTGTAGAGGTCGTGAACCTGCTTGATGAAGCACAGATGAATAAAAACTATTCTACTAATCTTAACAGGCTTTATTAATGTGCAGATCCAATGCACATTTTTATTTAAATTCGTCTCAAGTCTAAAGGACACATTTTTCAATTGTTATTTTGCATTTAGGTTCGTGAGATTAGTTTTGGATGTTTTTTAAAAAAAATGTGTGATTGGATATCTACAAATTACTTTCCATTAATTATAGTCACTGCACCTCATAGCGTTTTTGGACTTTTAAGGTGAGAATCAACTAGCAATTTAATTCAAAATAGGCTTGCACGTTTGTCCCTAATCCATACCTTCAATCTCAGTTTTGACTAAGATCCAAGCTTTATAGTTTTCCTTTGAAATTACAAAAAAAATTCTTTGAGTGTAATTTTTTCTCTTATTTTCTACTTCCCATTCTCTAATGGGAGTTCCACCCATACATGGGAATATTTTTCCCAATGCCATTGGGGAAACATTTTCAAAGGGTCTAAGACAATTTGTCTGCTCATTAGTAATTTTCCACACTTGCTGTGTAACTCGTTCTTTAAAGGCACTTGAGTAACTAGAGAAGTGATTGCTGACATTTTTCATAAATATTTGTTGATTCAGTGAAAGACAAAGGCCTTATATTCAAGTGGATGTATTGTAAATTCCCATACTGTGTGTATCTTTGAGCAACTCAGCTCTCAGCACCAAAGTCTTTGGCAAGCATTCTCATTGCAGTACAACTGCTGTGTGAGATATTATCATTTCCCACTGTTTCCCCACTGTTGGAGATTGCTGCTCCCACTGGAGAGCAGGCAAGTTGGGACACACACCCACATCCCAGTTATGTCAGTGAGGAGTCTGAGGGCTTTACTTTAAACTGCTGACCAAGGTGCCTTTAATCAAAACCCTGGGACTTGGCATTTAAGCAGCTGAGAACACATATGCATTCCATTCCTTGTACTCAGCAGAGGGGCAAAGCAGACAGTGGGAGAAGGTATCTGGCAATTTTCTGCAATTACATTTGCTGCAGTCTATTGGTAAATGCCCTTAGTCATCTGAATTCCCATTTTCAAAAATATCCTAGACTTTCCTAGAAGATTGGCTCTTTTTAATATATTTAGGTGCTGAAGTTATAGGAGGTTGTTGCCAAGAAGTGGTGTGTTACAGATCGTACCCATGAA
Source organism: Irena cyanogastra (assembly GCA_013397155.1). Classification (NCBI taxonomy): domain Eukaryota; kingdom Metazoa; phylum Chordata; class Aves; order Passeriformes; family Irenidae; genus Irena; species Irena cyanogastra. The sequence goes on along the minus strand of VWZV01004868.1, from coordinate 401,910 downwards.
AACACAGCTGAATAAGTTCTAGCTGCCATTTCTCTCCCAGTGTTCAATCCTAGAAAGAAATGGTGCATTGCTTCCTGAAAAGTAGTAGTGAGATGCCCACTGAGCAACTTTGCAGATGCCAACCCTGCCATCTGGCACAGCCCCACACACTGCATGCCAGCAATATATCCCAGACACAAGCTAAAATGAATTGCATACAGCATTCCAGTGCTCCATTTATTTATCAGTGGAGATATGTGTGCCAATTAGGATTAAGCTGTTGTTTCTAGAATATAAAGGAGCCAGCCAAAACAACAGGACTTCTGCTCTACAACCAGAGCCATTTTCTGAAACCAACGCTTCAGCTGCTCACCAACTCCATCAGTTCACTTTTCTGATGTCCTGATAGGGGGAATCTGGTATTCATTTAGCTTGTCCCTCTTGCCTTCTCATTTGTGCTGAATCCATTGCTAATAAACATACCTAATTTCAGTATGTGAATGTTTTGTTTCAGTGCAGTTTTAACTGCTTACACTTTAAGTCTGGTTTGTTGACTCTTGACACTGACAGCTGGATGCTTTGCTTATAGGACCAGATCTTCAATTGTAGAAGGAGTTGGCATAGCTTGGGGATTTTAAGTCATCTTTATACTTTGTGATCCTGAAGTATTCTAATTGTGAAACGTGTCAGACCTGTTCTTGGGCTGCTCAGTGGCATCAAGAAGTCATTGCATCAGCCTGAAGCCTGTATAGGTGCAAAGTCATCCTTCCTTCTAGCCATGTCATCTCTGCTTGTTATTTCATAGCAAAGCAAAGGGATTTTATTGACATTTGTTCTAATGTAGAAAAAGATTTTTTCCTTGGTTATCAGAATGCCCAGCATTCATAACTGATTTTGTTAGCTGTTACATACAATTTAAGAAAGAAGTAGAAGGCAACTACATCTTGTTGCATGCAGTGGTTGTAAGCAAGAACAATTACAAGCTTGCCAGCCTGATAAGGAAGGCTTTAAACTATGTGGACTAGCATATGAGAAAGCAACCTTGTAGTTAAGTAAGGGAACAGAGGTTATGGTTAGTATGTAGGATGGGTTAACAGAATGAATTGTCAGAAAGGCTAAATCCCACCCTGAGGCCAGCCTCAAGTGCCTGTGCACAAAGAACACAGCCTGGGAAATAAACAGGAGGAGCTGGAGCTCAACGTGTGGTTGCAGAACCATAACATCTTTGGGATGACTGATGCAGTGGCTTACAGGACAAGAGCAGTTAGGGTGAATGGTACAGGCTCTTTAGGAGGGGTAAGTATGGAAGAAGGTGCTAGGGGGAGAGTCATTTACACAAAGCAGCTTCTAGGGGCTTTTCTAAAGAAGAGGTGGCAGGGTGGGTGAGGGAAGACTGTTTTGGGGAACTGGTATGTGGGGTCCCATGGAAGGCAGTGTTGAAAGACAAAGGAGCTCAGGAAAGCTGGCATATTTTTAAGAACTGCCTCCTCAAAGCACAACAGTGTTTATCCCAACACCCAGAAAAATGTTAATTATCAGGAGAACATCTTGGATGTTCTTGTGACTACATTCCTGTGCAAAAAGGACATAGACAGAAGGCAAACATACAAAAGGAAAAAGAAGATACTTAGCCTTGCCTAGAAAAGCAGAGAAGGAAAACCAAACCTCAGCTAGAACTGAAACAGGTAAGTAAAGCTAGAGTTTAACCTGGCAAGGGATATCAAATTCAACAAGAGCTTCTAGAGCTGTATTAGAAGTAAAAAAGGATGATGTGCTAAGTGGGTGCTACTAAGTAGTAACAGCAGGTGCAGATAAGGCTGTAACTCATTGCCCCACTGTTCACTTGCAAGGTCTCCCACACCTCTGACTAGACACATAGGATTCAAGGAGAACAGAAACTACCAGTAGTGAGAGAGGATCAGGTCAGAGTTCTCTTGAGAAACCTTGACTTATACCAGTCTGCAGGACCAGCTGGGGGGCATTCAGCAGTGCTAAGAGAACGTGTGGATGAGCTGGCCTTTTTCCATCATCTTTGAGAGGTCGTGGAGATCAAGAAAAGTCACTAATTACTGCAGGAAGACAAAATTCCTGTCAATCTTCAAGCACATCAAGAAAGACAACCCAAGGAACTCTAGGCTGGTCACCCTTGCTTCAGTCCCTGGGAAAATAATTGAGTGATGTTAGATTTTGGGCACGTGAAGAAGAAGGTGATTTGAAAGAGCCAACAGAAATGTACAAAGGTAAATCATGCCTATCAGCCTGATTGCCCTCTAAGATGAAACAGGTAGATGTGTAGGTGGAGGGGGCATAATGAGTGTCATCTACAATGACCTTAGCAAGGGTTTCAAAACAACTTCCCTTACACCCTAGTAGGAGCATCACAGTTTAAATGTGAAGAACTGGTTGGATCATCCAGCTCAAAAGGTAATAGCCCATGGTTACACCTCCTTGCTTGGGAGGTGTAGTTTCTCTGTGACCTATACCAGCACTGGTTTCTATCTTTACCAGTGACCTGGGGGAGGAGACACCCATCAATTTTATGGTTTTTGGGATACTGGGATAATGGGACCCGGTTAATTTCATCAAGAAGAAATACAAAGCCCTAGCCCTGGTAATAAAGATTCTGCATCAGCTTAGGCTACGGACTGCTGCACAGCAGCTCTGGAAGGAGGTGGGAATTTATTGGACAATTGTCTATACCAGAGTTGTCAGTTGTCCTGGCAGTAGTAAGAAGTAACAGCATGAAGGGGTTGTGTACCCAGGAGCACAGATCAAGCAAAGTGATTATTCCTCTTTAAATAGCATTTGCTAGAGCAGATTTGGACCTTCCCACAGGACAAACATGGAAAAACTGGATCAAATTCAGGCCTACAAGATGATCAGAAGCTGGAACACTTGGCCTGTGAGGAGAGGCTGAAGAACTGGGATTTATTTACCCCGGAGAAGGGGTATCTCCAAGGGAACAGCAACCTTCCAATTTCTGCAATGACTTTACAGAAAAGATGTGGACAAACTCTTTACAGAGATGTACAGCAGCATCATGGGAGTTTACAGTCATAAATTGTTATAGGAAAGGTTTCACTAGATGCAATAATATTTTCTCTTATGCTGTGAAGATGAGTAGTCTTTAGAGCAGCTTGTCCAGAGAGGTTGTGGGGGTCTCCAAGAGAATAGATATTCAAGTCAAAATTCCTGCTTAAGGCTGAATTCTTTTTTTTNTGGTTAAGGCTTATTTTTTTTTTTTTTTTTTTTTTTTTTTTGTCTAAATTCAGTATTGAGACAGCTTTAAGCAGTAATTTAAACTTAGCAACCTTGCCAGGCCCTTTTCAACCTGAATGTTTCTATGAATTTTGATTTTCAAAGGTTAAATTTGCAAACTCTAATTGAGCAAACTGTTAATCTTTGCATGTTGACTTGTAGAGCAGATCACCTGGACAAAATTCGCTTTGCCTAAGTGCAAATACACATATGAGAAAGGAGGTAAAGAAAAAAAAATCCATGTCAATAATTTGATGATATTTCAGCCCCTCTGCTTCTCTGTGCTCTGTCATTCAGCTGCAATATGCTAACAATGCATTCCCTCACATCAAAGAAGAATTGGTATGTTTTGTAGACTTCTGAAGTGCTGAAGATTTTTGCAGTAGCTTGGCAAGAGGAAGCTGTTTTAGCACAGCTAGTTCTGTACTTGTGATTTGTTGGGAGAATTTAGTGCTAAAAGGTCCTCTGACTAGCACTTGTTAATACAGGTGCTACAATGATGGGTAGGAGTCAAATGAGTACATTGCCCTAAAATATAAATGATGCAAGAGCAGAGGCTGGCTGCAGTGCTAGATGGGTCAGATGGATTTCACTTGATCAGCCACCTGTGTCAGGTGTCCTGGTACAGATCCATTCTTAGCTGCCAGACATGTGAGTAGAAGTTGAATTCACAGTGGAGTAGGGATCAGTGTCCTTGCCATTGTCACCTTATTTCAGACCTGTAGCATTAAATTATTGTGATTTGTAGTATTTATGCTGGAAAACACAGGTGATTTAGCTTCCTATTTCTGAAATAGAACTCTTTGGGAAAAAATGGCTGTGTGGCTTGGAGCAGTGTGATGTTCAGTAGCCCTTAAAGTAGAAAGGAGACTTACTAATTAAGTTTTCACCTCATCCAAGTTCTTGAGTGAAATGGCCAGTTAGGAGCTGGTAGCTACTTTGGGGTGTCAGTGTTTCACCTCTCCACAATTTCAGTTAGGTGGGAATCAATCTATAAAATGTCCAAAGACTAGAGAAGCATTTTATGTTCTACCAGCAGTTTCAGCTCCTACTTTTCCATGTGGTGGCTGAGGTAGCCACCTCACAGACTTGGTGCACACATGCAAATAATTCAAGGATTTTATTTTTAGGGAGAACTCCTTTCCTGTCTTTATATGCAGTAGAAGTAATGCACATTCTTGGGGCAGCACATGCTATTCAAAAATACAAATCCAGGTGGCTCTTTTCAAGCCAATTTGGCACTTCAGAACAGCAGCAACTTTTACTGCTTTGGTGTTCCTATTTTTTTTTTCTTCTGACATGTGCATCTGTCATGCAAAATAAGTTGCTGAGTTCTCAGGCTCATCAAGCTTTTAGAGATTTTGCCATCCATTACATCTCTACATAATAAGTGAGATGTAAGTGCTAAGTTTGGATCATGGTACCAAACATAACTGATAGTAGCCCTGGGGCTATCTGCTGACTTAAGCTAAATTTAAAACTTCCATTCATAAATGCAGATTAGGAGAGCACCCAGACTGTTACAGCACGGCGGCAGTCCCAGCACACGGATGTGTCTGCACGCATGCACACACCATTGAAAGGTAACCTCTAACTCAGGGAAGTTTTGTGCTCAAAAGGCTCTAAAGACTCACTGGCACAATCCCTCTGATTGTAGAGCTGAGTATCTGCCACAGTGTTTTATCCAGCCACTCCAGGGGAATCTCAAATGCATGCGGAAAATGTCTGCTTTCACCTAACCTTCTTACTGCATTCACTAAATGAAAATGAGGATATTCAGTCTTAAACAAAGCATTTTCCTTTTTTATAAAGAAATCAAAACCAGTTGCAATTAAATAGCAAACAAAGGAAGAACTGGAATCCATAAAACATCAGGGGCAATATTTAAAGCAAGCAAACTAAAATCAGTTCAGCATTTCTCTGCTGTATTTATATACAAGTGCACTTACTTTTAAAGTACCCTAACACTTAATTTTGCTTTCAGTTGTATTTTTTTTTATTTGGATTGCATATGGTATTGTGATAGGATGTATCAGAAAGCCATAAAGTGTTCTTGCCTGTAAAAGCAATGTCCTTTCTTGTTAATGCCAAGAATTCTTTTCCCAAAACGCTCATTCCCTGCTCAAGACACTGTAGCTGCTAATGAGGAAAACACTGCAAGTACCTCATTCAAATGTTTTCTTTTGTTTATCTACAGGGAGTTTACTCCATAATAGTGAAGAATCCCTGAGTATCAATGAGTCTGAAAGTACTCATATTCTGCCAAGAATAAAGTTGTAAAGCTTTGTGTGCCAACACTTTAAATTAATCTGAAATAATGCAAAGGGGACTTTGTCATCTTGGAAGGCTTTTTAAAGCCTCATCTCTATTGTCTCAATTAATAAAAATACCATTCCCACGGCTGCCCTCCTCCATTGCCAGTGTCAGGGGATGATGTCCCTCTGCGGGCGTGTGGCGGAGCCGACGGAAGGGACGATACCGGCGGGTGACAGAACAGACCTTCACACCAGTGGCTCTGCAGCACGTTTCCTAGGCAGCTCTGCTTACTCACAACCTTCTTTTCCAAGCATCACCGAGTGCCCAATGCTAATCAGTCCCTTTAGAGTGCTTTTACGAAGTAGATAGCACATTAATTCAGCATACAAATTGAGAGACTATCTTTGATGGTGAAACAAGATTAAAATACCCATGCTCACATTTCAGTTTCATAAATAAAACATAAATAATGCAGTAACCCTCCCCAGCATAACAGATAGCTTCACAATTTCTCTGTTGAATACTGTTTAAAATCTACATCTATCGCAAACTTTTTTTAAAAAAAAGGGCCATAAACAAAATATTGTGCCTGCAAAAAGCATTTCTTTATATTCCCATCCACAGGGCCCTTAGTCACAATTCTGGCCCAGGATTTCCTCATGAGATGCTGTTTAAGAGCTTTTTAAAAAAACCACAATGCCATTCCCATGATATATGCAGTTTTAAAATTTGTATTTCTGTATGGCTGAGGCTGCTGGGTTTTGTTATAAATATGTGAAATCGATAGATTGGCCAGGTCTCCATTTTTATAGGGGATACTGCATCATTAAGTACTGAAAGAATATAATGTAACTATTCAAACTGCTTAAAATATTTCGTAACCATAAATTATTATCCAAAAATATTTTTCGAGTAGATAAAAAGAGTTGTCAATTCTTCATAGTGAATACCTCATAAGGGGCTCATTTATGGTTGAAAACTGAATAAAAGCAGTAAATTAAGAACAGACGTAACCATAGAGAAGCTGTAATCCACAGCAGATTTCCTTGGTGAATGAAGTATTGTTGTGTGGATTTATCCTCCTTGCTTGTACAGTTAACCAGTCACATCTGTGGCCAGAGTGCTGTCTGTGCACACAGACAAGTTGGGTTCAGTAACCCCATGGAGGTAAGCACATGCTGGTTTACACTGTATTGATAAAGTGCAAAATAAACTCCACCGGCTGTTTCATTGGGGCATGCTATGCTGAAGGGCAGATAGAATATTGAAACTGAATTCCTGTGACTGGGAGACATAAAAATGCTGGGACATTTGAAAAACTGGAGGCAACAGCACGTTTCTCCTAGATTTTATATTAGTATTGCAGGCCTTGTTTTCTGGCAAGCTACAACAGACTGTGCCGCTGATTCACAGAATTAGTGTTTGTACTTCCTAAATACAGTAATGAATGGGAGCTGCTTGAGCTATAGTGTTTGTGAAGGGAAAGCCACTTGTTATAAATATTCATTTGACAAAATGTAAATAGTTTTATAGGAGTGTAAACTGTTGCAAGTTATTTGATTCAGTACAGTTGTCTCTTCTGTATTGTTTGTCACAAATGCACATAATGAACCAGCTAGGATGACATGTAGATTTGACAGTGAATTAGTTTAGCCTTATTGCTGTTTGTTTAAGTTTGTGATTACACACCAATCAGATAACTCATCTCCTTTGTCTAGAGAAAGCCACAGCAAGTTCCATATTTCTTATGTCTCTCCAATTCTTTGTTTGTTCCAGTGCTTCAGTGTATTATTGGACATTAATTTTTATTTTGTATCAGGAGATTGTAATCCTTTTTGAGATCACTGACTTATTAACCCAGAACATTAAAAAAAAAGATAATTCTTTGTAAATTTGTTTTCATTATTGAGGACTATTTTTAATTTTAATACATGCTTCCCTGGCAATAGATTTCATTTCAAATAAATAGGCTTCTGTCTAGCCTAGGTGTCTCTCAAACAGAATTAAAATAAATACAATAAGGACAGCAACAAATAATGGTATTTAAAATGCTTCACACTGTTCATTTAGATTCCACTGTTTTCGTAAAGATTTTTTTAAGTATAAAAACACATTGATTTATGTTTCCTCTTTAATTCGTGTTGTAGAGAACATAATAAATAATTACCATCATCTCAGCATCAAAAGTGAACTGTAGCACCTTTGTCTTACAGCAGATGACTACAAAGTGTTTATAAATTCTGGCTGCATGTGAGCTGAAGGAATATATCTCTTGCTGGTTTGAAGTGTGTGCTCATGTTAAACACATGCTTAACACCTATTACTGCACATGTGTGTAGGCAGAGGCTTGCTGCACTTCTTTCTGTAATCAGGAAACATTAACTGTGTTTAGAGGGCTGATCCTTAACTTGATCTGAGTGAAAAAGAATTTGCAAAGTCTTGTGTCCCTTTAAATTAATCACGGAATTTGAAGATAGCATATATTATGTTTGATTTTGCTCCTAACTTAATTTAAAGTTTGAAATCATTGTTGTCATTTTGTACTGAGCGAAGAGGTCACAGCTCTATGCCAGCTACAATCATTTATATGAAAACAGTGAATTTGGTTCAGGAGCAGTTTTGCTGTTTGTTTTGTTAGTCAGAGTTCTTTTGTATCTATTGTTTTGGTCTAGATTGTATTTTCACAGAAAAAAAAAAAAAAGTCTGATGCTTTAGAAAGTAAAGTGAAGAAAATATTTTTTCTCTTTCTTTTGTCCTGAAACCTTTTCTGAAAGTTCAGAGTCTGGAGGACTAAACTAGATTACTGTTTTAAAGCCTGTTCCAGAGACTTCACCAAGCTTCCACCAGGCCCTTAGAGATTGCTGGAAAAGCAGAGTTACATGTTTTATACAAGATTTTTTTTTTTTTTAAGCTTTACTGAAATTTATCCGAAACCCTTACTATGAAAAATTCAGAGCAGCAAACTTATTCAGTGCTCAGAAAGATAATTTTCTGAAATGGTTGGAGGTTCATTTAGAGCTATCAAATGTTGAGGGATTTAGATTTTGTTTCTTTTTTGTTTTCATTTAGTAAGATTTCTTTCCAAAGAGGTCAGCAGGACTTTTCTAAAGGGATTTAATTAAAGTTAGCAAGTAATTTTGTGTTCTGCAGCATGTTACATATTGTGAAAAGGTTATGGATTCACCCAATGCAGCGCATCAACAGTGTAAAGGTGATAGGTGAAATTCTTCTTGTTGCAAGTGCTGAGATATAATCATTTAAAAGGTCACTTGCGCTCAAGGAGAGCATTTATTTAAGTAGCAACTTGTTTTGAGATATGCTGCATTTTTAAAGGTTAAAATAGTTTCTCGCTGACCAATGTGATCAGCAAGAAGCAATATTTTTGTTTATTTTAAAAAATGTCTTCATGTTACTTGACTGTGTAGAGTATTTAGTAGCATCCTGTGTAACACATAATTGGTTTGAAAGCTCAAAGTACCACGATTTTTCACAGAATTTCTAAAATTTGATACATAGAAGATTTGAGATCTAGAATCAGTTTGTTTATATTATTATGTACATTGCTGTGGTAGTAAAGGTATAACAATTTTAAGTGTAAAAATACAGGAGATGTGATTTATCACAGTATAGTGTGTTACTTTCTATATAAACAGTTTTTCTGATAGCATATGCCAGTTGTCTGCAGTGAGGGGGAAGAATGATCTTTTTATAAAGTGATTTGGGAGTGAAAGAGATTATGTAGGTGTGATAGATAGACCAAAGTGAATTGTGTTTTATATAATTTGGAAAAACCATAAAATCAGAGAGGATTCTTAGGGAGATGAAAAAGAGTTTGTTTAAAATTATTATTTAAATGATTATTTAATTCTTGCTACATTTATGTAGAGAAGTTCAAGTGCAATAAAAATGATGTTGCACCTTTAGAGGATTTTTTTCCCTTTTCTCTAGAAACATTTTAAATTGGCATTAAATTTCTTTAAGTTACTGTGTTCCTTTCACTCACACTGCTCAATAATCCTCAGACATGACGGAGGAAGGAGGTCTGTTGTAACGGCTTTTTGCTGAATAAGATGCTGTGGTCACTCTTCCCCTTGATCTTAAAGATTTCCAGTAAAGAGCAGCATTTTGTTTAAAATATTTTAAAATGCTTTTGTTGAACCATTATCACATAGATATTATACTAGCCCTGAAAGCAAAACTGTTTTCATGAGATTGTGTTGATTGCTTATATCCACTGCACATTGCACATTCCAGAGTAAATTACGTGAGCAGGAAAAAGAAAGGAAAAAAGTGTACATAAGGAATTAACAGTTAAAAATTAATGACTTACATTTTTTTCAGGATAATTTTTACTCAAATAAAGTCACCCTCCTTAATTTGCCTTGCTTTCCATTTGAAAGAGCGCAAAATCTATTTCCTGGGCAATTTTGCACAGCACAGATATTAATACTTTGGGGTTTAATTGTATCCTGTGTTTAAATACACTGTGGGTGAAACCCTAGACCTCTGCTTAATTGCTGTGAGAAAATAGCCTGATTTCTCTGAGATTAGGCACACGCTTATGTATACTTTGACCCACGAGTGCCTCCTTCAGAATTAATCTTCTAAGGTAGTGGGATTTGCTTTTGTACGTGCAGTAGACCCATTCATGACAAACGGTGCCTAATAAACCAACTTCACCCTCTGGACCTCTCTTTTGCTGTCAGAGTTTTTCTTCAGCTATTCATTTCACACATCCCTTGTCCAGTTGCTTATTAGCAAATAAACTTTAAAGCTAGCAATAGGAATAAATTTATTGATTTCTCTTAATTAGAGCGGCTTAAGGTTTAAATATTATGCTGCAGAACTGGATATGTGAAACATTTACGTTTAATTGTTAGGCAAAAATATTCTGAACTGTATTCAAACATGCTGGATGTTAGAAAACAATTTTAATCATATTTATTTTTAAAATTTCCTCTGTGCTATCCTTCAGCTGAACTATCTATTCCATAAAAGCACTTTTCCCTATGTCATCTGCATTAGGATTGTTTCTATAAGATGTTACAAAAAGTTCTGGTTTTCAAATATTTATATTAGTCAAAGTTAGCCCTGTTTATACTTTTTGGCAATATAACTTTTTCCTTAAAAATGAAGTACTTCAGTTTAACTAAACAAAATGTGTTGAAATGGATGGTCTTATAAACTTAAGTACACTTGGCAACAGAAAGGACTAAGGCTCAAACCAGAAAACACTGGCTGAAGTGAGTAGCCCCTACTCATACAAATATCTCATTAACTTCAAAGCAACAATTTGTGTGAGCTGGAGTTTTCAAAGTTTGGCACTAATGCACCAATCCTGACCGCAAACACTGAGACAGATGTAGAAGTTTTCATTTTATTAATGCCATTAAAATCAGGAATTGATGGTGTTAGTATTCTTTTATGAGTTTTTAATGTTTGTAGGAACATGTCCTAAAATTAGAAGATAGAGACATTTGTTTCAGTTTTCAGCCAGCTTTAGTCAAAATAATCTTTTTGTGTTTTCATAGCTCTGTAAAGGAATTCTCTGTTTTTGCATTAGAAATAAGAAAACCAGTACTCACATATTACATTTTTAAGAGTTTAGCAGCAAAGACTTTGACTCAACCTATTAAAATCAGTAATTTATAGCAGTGGAAATAATGATGTAGGAAAAGAAGAAAATCCCAGATGTGCTTATACTTTTAATTACATAACTGGATTGAAAATTATATTAAAAAAATATTATTTAACTTCTATTTGTCCAAGCAGACTTTTTGCTAATTATCAAGTAGCTCATTTTTGTCTGTTAGTTGTCTGCCATTCTCTAAATAAGTGATCAGAAACAGGCTGAAATGCAGAGTTGTGGAGGTTTTTTGTTTTGTTTTGTGTGTGGTTTTTTTTGGTAGTGGCTTTTTTTTTTTTTTTTTTNTTTTTTTTTTTTTTTTTTTTTTTTTTTTTTTTTTTGTGGTAAACCCTCTAGCTATTGTTATGGCAATAGTCTTTGGTTGGCTGATACTGAACTACACGGTCGGGACTCTCATAAGGGAAATGCAGTCTTCATTAAAAAAGCCTTTTAACAGCAAGCCAAGCTTGATTAAAATCATATACAGATGAAATAATTTCTTTACAATTCCTTTGTAGTTTTGTGCATTCACAATAACTCTTTAGGTTTAATAATGCTTGGGAGACAGCTGGGTTACTGCTTAAGATTCTGTTGTTACTTCCAATTATTGCTCAGAAATCAAAATACATAATACAGTTTCTATTCAAATAACTGCAAGTATATTAATGTGGTATACAGATGTGAAATGGGTTGGGCAAAAGTAAATATTAGAGGAGACAAGGAAGTATTAAGGCTTGCTGTCTTATATGGAATTCCTCTGATAAAACCTGAAGAGGCAAAACTTTAAAAACAAAGAGGAAACTTCATGGGTTTTGTTATTGTTAGTCTAATCAAACTGTGATAGTTTAAGGCAACCCCAAACTGGCTTGTATTGTAAATTGGAGCTACCACTTTGCTTAATTTATATCTGAATATTTATTAAGAATTTACATTTCCAAAATTTAGACTCACAATCTAAAAAGAAGCAAACTTCACTAAAAGCTTAGGAAAATAGGAAATGCTTTTCCCTGGCATGTAGTCAGAGGGAAAATATTGTTGGTAATGCTAAACAAAAGAAAAGAAAAAAAACTCTCTTAAATCTATTGGTTAATTTTATTAGCCAGAGTCCAATTAAGTAACCATAATCCTGTTGATCTTTATTACTGATGTGCATTCTTTCCATAGCATAAATTTCTATAGGAGAGAGCTTAGGGACTTCAGGGATGGCAGAGACCCGTTGCAAATGACAATTCACTACTAAACAAAGCAAGAAAACAACTCAATCAAAAGGTCAAATTCCTTTCTGTGGGTGATGACAGAAGGATGATGAGAGGAAAGCCTTTTTCTTTCCTTCCTTCTTTTAATGTATCCCTTCCTCAGTAAATGCAAGTCTTTAAACTCCCCTAATCAGCAGGACCTCCGGAGCGGGTCTATCCTACCCTGCCAGCTAACGAGGGAATCTGGGACATGAGCCACTAGTTGTCTCAACTGGTAGGATGAGTTGACACAAAGCTCTTTTTTCACGTACTTGTAATATCTGACCTGCTTTTTCATTCTCAACCCACGCCCACACATTTTTCTTCACCTTACCAGCTGTTTGCCTCTGTGTACTGTTCCAGTGAAACAACTGAAATGCTCAGGCATGAAAAGCATCATTCTGTGCCATCCTTCCAGAAGAAGGATTCTTGTAACTTATCCTTAAGACTTACAAGATTTTGTCCATAGCTGTTACCAGATAGCACATTTGAGCATGCAGTGTGCCTGTGTATTTACAGTACAGTGTATGTACGGTGTATTTACAAGTCCTCATGTTTTCTTTTTGGTAATCCAGATACAGAATTGTTTGGACATTTCTGCAAGGTCTGCACTGCATGCTCACTCCCACAGCCTGTATGAAGGCTGCATACAGGCTACCCCTGTATGAAGTAGAGCAGGGATACAGCCTGTACTCATCTGATTGCAGGAGTTTGTATGCAGTTCAGTCGGTTCTGGATACATTTTTTTGCTGTGTGAAAGGAATCAAAGACTTGAATCATGTACGTTTTTGTGCACTTTTCAGTGGGATCAGAAATAATGCTGTGCTAATGCATAAACTCTTGTGAATCCCCAGAGACTGTGCTGAAGTCATGAACAACCAGTGACAAGTCACAGCATGTGGAGAGCAAGTTATGAATCACTGCAGTCCTGCTGTTCAGTATTTCACGTTTTCTTTCTTTCTTCTTTTCGCCCTCCTTCAAAAAATATAGACATGGATTTGCATCTCCTAAACCTATCTAATCTATACACTGCCAGAGTGTGTGAATGCTATTTCACAGGCATTGCTGTTTGTTCACAGCCAAAGCAGTCCTCTGCTGCAACATTCAATATAAAGAAACAAGTGAAATATCAAGAATGAAATGGCAATATCGTAGCAGCTTCTTAGCTACCAAAGATCAGAAAACATTGCTAATGCCAAAGGAGCTGCACAAATTCATATTTTTCTAAATCTGACTTTAAGTTTTAAGGATTAATGTTTTCTGTTGTCTTCTCTACAAAATATTTTTGTGTATTTCACATTATGTATGGATATGCAACAACCTGGATTAATCTGGAAAGATTTAAAAAGGAAAGATAGGCCAAGTTAGATATTGATAGATAGGAAGATACCAGGAGATGAAAATAATAGGATCTTTTGAAATAATTAGTATGACTGTTGTGCTTCTAATTGAAAACCAAATAACAGAATATAGACAATTCAAATATAGCCCCTTTTTAGATGGACATTCAGTTTACCAGAAGATATTAACAGCTACACTTTGGAGTCATAACCAAAGATCTGTATCTTGAAAGTTGAAAACTGCCATACTGCAGAAAACAAAGAGAGGGTTGAGCATCTGCAAGTAGGGAGCAGAAAGAGATTATATAAAAATAATTATCTAGATGTTCAGTATTCAGGGAATTTACATATCTGTAAATATGGGTTCAAGTCTTGAACTCATTTATTTTACTCTATTTTTAAATTTTCATGTTTTCCCATTATATATAACTTATTAGAGCTACCAGTACTTAATTTTACCCGAGGAATAACTTTCCTGAAGAAATGGCCTTCTTTGGATTTGCCTATATTATCTAGTAGGTTACTGTTTATACACCTAAATCTTTGTGCTTCTCTTTCCTTGCCACTTATGCATTAATGGCTGCATAAACACTGCCAGCCCAAGCCAGTATTGTTTCACAACATCTTTCCAGCTATGTGGTTTAAGTGATGACTGTACCTGTGTTCTAATCCCTCTGTACATACTCTTTCATTCATTGTCTTTTTAGGTTCTTAGTTTCATGCTTCAGAAGTATCATGATCTTTTATCAGCCTACAATAGCGAGCCTCTTCCTCAACAATAGCCCCTGATATGAAGGTAGATTGTAAATTGTCAGGCACTCTTAGACAAAGAATGCATTGGGGAAGGGGTTCTGAATAGGACCAAACTCTCATGGGCTTTCAATAAAAAAATATCTCTAAGTTCTCTATCAGATTTCAGTAAATTAAGGTCATCAAATCTAATTGAGGAACTTTGAACAATTCAGCTTGATTTTACTCACACTTCAATCTGCCATCAATTGGGCTTATCAAACGTACATATGTGATATTTACCAAAAAACAATTCTTTTTCTATGTACAGCGTGTCAAATTCTAATATAATTTTATCCCACAGCTGAAGTTTTAATTGAATTGGCATCTGTTTGCTCATTTGTGAAACATGTCCATCTCACAGTAATATTGTTACAACTTCTCTTTGTGTATTGATAGAAAAATATGACAGGGATTTATCTACTATACTTTTTGTGGTAGGTCATCTCAGCAGCTCATTGTTATCTGAAACAAGGTAGCCTAGAGGATGCTGCCATTTTAAGGCCACAAAAATATTTGTAGGAATTACTTTATTCCAGGAAAAAAAAAACAAACTTGGAAATTGTTTGAAATTCCTTCAAATCTTCTTCCCTGCATCATGTAAGGTCTCTTCTAGTTTAATTTATACAGATACCATAATGTCTTTAGTAGTATCTGCTTCTATTTTACAGTGCTGACAGTCTGCATGTCGCTCTTGATATTTAAATGAACAAGTTCTAGTACTAATATTTCTGAGAAAAACTAATAGTGAAGTCCCTTTAACAACACATTTTTCTTTATTATAGTAAGATCCAGCTTTAAACCTGACATTTACAAGTTCCTTTTTCTACTCAGGGTGAGTCTCTCTTCCCTGCATTTTATCATCTGAAGAAAAATTTTCCTTGTCTCCTTTTCCTTTTCTCCATTTTTTACTTTATAGCATCACTGAATTCAGACCACAGAGACCATATCATACTTTAAACCTTCTTCAGTTATTTATCCATGACAAAAACAGATCTTAAATCAGAGACATAACAGGTTTTTTACTGAATAGTGGCAAAGTAGCCCCATACATTTATAGGTCTCACTACTTTAAAACTTGAACAATGCTAACAAACTTGAACTATGCAGACAATGTGTTGCCTGGTCTTTGGAAAAAAAATACCAATGTGGCAGACCAGAATATTCACAAAGCTCGTTTACAGTTACGTAGACTTTGATAAATGTTATTCTTAACACCCATTTGTTTTAACTGCTCTATTATCTCCAACTTCATTTTCATTACAAAAGTTTATCTATATAACATTTTCAAAGTTCAAGTTTAGAATTATATATGTACTTGAGATCTAAATAAAAAGCATAAGAAGATTTGAAGTACTTTTGAGAGGCAAACTTGGAGAGTTCTGATTATTTATCTGTGGCATCTTAATTCTTGAAAAGTAGGAGTATCGAATTACCTGTTGAAAATAAATGCATTGAAACACTTGTAATTACATGCCTATTTTGTCTGCATTTGGATGAAACATTAGCTTCTGCTGGTTTTCCTCCAAGACTGATAAATTCAAATCAAATGCCATCCTGACCAAACAGCATTGAAATGAACATAAAGGTAAAAGAAACAAAGTAAGGCACAGTCTGGCTATGCTGATTCTTACCATTTGTTTCAAGTTGTTTTCTTGCAATTATCATAATAATTGGAAGGTTACCAGAAATAATGTGGAAGACAGGAACAACTGCAAAAGTGATCCATCTCAGAGCAATATGAATACTAATGCACCTCCTTTCTAGGTGATCAGCAAAGTTCAGTTTCCCTGGAATAGAGCAAAGTACAGCGCAATGATTTGTAAACTATGTGCATTGATTTAAAAGAAATACATTATTCAAGCAGAACAGCTTATGATAGTTTTTGTCTCCTTTTTAACACCTCCTTTACAGTTAAAAATACACGTGTTGTTTCTAATAATATTTTGATAACTCTGGTGTTACAATTTAAGGTGATTTATTTATTATGTAGCTCATAAATTGTATGTGTTGTCTCTACTAGTAAGTATTGCTTCTCATTCGTGTAAAAGTGGCATTCCTCTGTTTCCCAAATAAAAGCTTCAGTGAAGCTAGTGCAGGGTTTTCCTGTTATTTTGTAGCTTGTATGTCTGTTTGGACTCCAAAAGTTAGAGGTTTACACTCAAATCCAACTTTAACAGTGTGGTAGAGATGGCCATCTATAACATTTACAGCCACTTGAATACTCAGTATTAGTAGACTATTGAATTAAAATTATGGGATAAACAGATTCAGAACTGGTGTTCCAGAGAAGCAACAGGTGAAATTATCTGTGACCACAGACCACAAAGTCTCCAGTGTGAGTCAAATGATTCCATGAGTCTCTGGTATGTGGGGAAATGGGCTAATGCTTTTCCCTCTGCCTCTATCCTTTTCAGAAGGTATTGTAGCTCTGAGAGGGAATTGGATAAAAGATCTTGGGAGGGCTACATTTTTTTTCGATCAAAGAACATTTTTTAATTAAGAATCTAGCAAAATAATTTGCAATAAGAGGCATTATCAGTCTACACCAAAAGTCTGGATATATGATATTGAAGGGAACTGATAAGGAGAAAGAAGAAATAAATTGTGACCTCTTTAAGTGTCAGGATGAGGTGTCTCCTTTAATTCTTATCCCTGTGCAATGGAGGCAAAGAGAAAGGAGAGGAAATCAGGTAAAGGGTGTGCACATCTAAGCTCTCGCACTGGGAAAGGTAGTTAGATTTCCACTGAGATCTTATCTAGGGTTTGTTTTATGGACAGGTTTGCTACACGTCTTGATAAACTCTTAGGAGGATGTTCCACAAACCTCTGTCTTATAATAAAAGTGTAAAGCTTCATCATAACTACTTTGTGTTAAGGTTTTCCCAGTAATTTCTCCTTACAACACATCTGGAGTTTTGTCTGTTATGGTTAGATTTTAAAATCCTAGGGGGAGCAGTTCACATTATCAGTAAAATGTTTATGTTTAAGGGTAAGAATTAAATCCTTTCTTGGCCAATACAGCGAAGTGTATACTCAGACTTCCCCTACTTTTAATCACTTTCCTTTTAGAACTTTTGCAAGTGGCATCCCCTGTCCCAGCCCCTTTATTAATGGCCAGTTGTAAATGACTTTAGCAAATGGAGCACCATTTGTCACACCATAACAAGTGACGCACTGTACTGTATTTCTAGCCCTACCACTTAATTTAAGCTTTGAGATTTATAGCTTGTCATCATCCTCTCTATCTTTCTGTTCCTTCTTTGTGCCTTCCCAAGTGCTAAAACAGCTTGTTGGGAAAGGGATTTAGAAGTAAAAGCAGACATTTCTACCTTGGCTCAGAGCACTGAAAAATACTCATTCAACTCTTTCACCTGTGTAGTGAATTCTCCTGGTGGATTTTCTTCTTCTCTTTAAATGCTTCTCCACATTTAACTGATATTTGATGAAAAGATCCCCTTCTTACAATTTCTTTCCAAATAATCCCACTGTAATTCCACTGCAGTCACCTGTGTATACACTATATTTGTTTATTATCTTGAAAGACACATACAGGACAGACAGCAGCCAACTTTCATTGCAGATTAAGAAACTTTTATTTAAATTTGAAATGAGTTCTTTCTTCAGTGTGCTACCGTGCTCTGTGCCATCAGCAAATTTCCTTGGGCTACAGATTTGTAGCCCATTCCTCTGTCTAGGCTATATAGATTTTATATAGTTTTTTTTTTATACAGATTGCAGGCTTTGTGCCTTATTTATGTACTGCCACATGGAAAGTGGCAGACATCCAAGCAGTGACCCCACCAGTTTAAAGTTCCTATGAATCAAACATCTGTTCTGTGTTTGTGAATTTGTTTGTTTGTTTACTTAAGAGCACCAAGTGTTGGCCTTGCACATGCTTACCCTGTCTAGCAGAGCAGATAGGTTGTTGGGGTTTACTTTTAAGTATAGTAGATTGCAGACTCTTTTATTCTTGTTTTCCTTGTGCTGTTAGCAATTAACTTGCTCATTTCCCTCCAAACTGGTGAGACCACTGGTCTCTTGGCCAACCCTTCAAAAACCTAGCTGGGCACAAGCGTCCTGCAGCAATGTGCAGGTGTAGTACCCCCAAACTGCAAACACTTGGCCTGTTCCTCTACTGCTCAACATGTTGTAAAGTATTTTCACTGATATAAAGTAAGTGAAAAGCACAAATTCAGTGATACACATCTGAGCACACCAGCACTGGTGTTTTGCACTGTTCTCGTGCAGCTGTAGCTTCTCAGAGGAGGCACAGGTTAGCAGAGGAGATGTGTTTAGGCGTGCTGGGGACAGAGCAAAGCCAGAGAAGTCCACAGCCCAATCTCAGCCCTTCTGTAGCTGTTGTGTCACCTGGTCTGTTTTCTGCACTGAAAGAATGCTGAAACCATTCCAGTGCTTTTTTCCTGAATCCTTGCAGCTACAAGCCTAAGCGGGGGCTTGTCATGTGAAAATGGTATAAGAAGCTTTCAGAAATTCCATATAAATAATGTCATATGACTGGAACTTTTCAGAACAAAAGAGCTAAAGATCAAGCAAATTGTTTTAGCTAGAATTCTGATTGCACATGTCTACCTTGGAGCAGCAGTCAGGAGTGCAGGCAGGATCTGTGTTCTCATAAAATGGGAATGGAACTAAGAATAGAACTGGAAAGCAATCCATTGACCTGCTGGTCTCCAACATAGTCATCTTAAACCTTCAGGATATATTCCAAGGAATCCACTAAATTTATGCCAATCAAGAAGGCACAGAATTAATGAACAAAGTGAATCAAATTCAGGTATAGGAAAAGGAGGTAAATTTTTATTAAATTTTATGAAGCTGCCCCTACTCACATAGCTTTGGATTTTAACACAGTAAATCACCTTGTATACTCCTACATTAATCCATTATTTTCTACAGCATAGTCACAAATGCTTTTCTCCTCTGATGCAGTTCTACTACATTGCTTTGAATGTGATATCCCTTTGTATAGGCTGACCAAAATCACATTTGTTTGTTTTCCTAGTGCTATATCACATTGCAAGACCTCATTTAATTTGCTGTTCACTACTAGTCCTCAGTCTTTCTTTTTTTTAGTGCTTTCCAAACACTATCTTCCTCCCATAGTATATTTGTATTTGAGATTATTTCCCTTAAGTGTTTGAATTTTGAGTTTTCATTACTGAGGCTTGTTTTGTCTTGTTTTTCAGATCCGTTATTAGCTCTCGTAAACTCTCTAAGCCTCTGTCATTTAAATAAAGTTTCGTAAGTAAATAGTGGGCAATTAAGTTGCATTCCCCCCCTCTTTAATTTATTTATCAGTAAGAAAGAGGAATATGCAAGCAGATTCCAATGGAACAAAAGGGGGAAATGTTACAGATGGAATTAACACCAGTGGTTGCAGTATTTCACTGGGTACCTCTAATTCATATGAATGCGAATATGAATGTCAAAAGTTAGCATTATACCTTCGTATATCCTCTGACATATCATATATATTGAAATAAATATCTGTTCTCTGTTGGCTGGAATATAACACAATAATCAGAATATTTTATGTCTTTTGAACCTGCACGTTTGGTTTTTTTGTAATGTTCAGGAACACATAGAGCAAAATGATAATATTGTTCCCATTCCATGGAACAATGCCAGCTTCTTGCTTCTTTTCAGGACAGAGCCAGATATTTAATTAGTGACTATATTAATTGTGCACCGGGTTAGAATGAAGCTTCAATGACATCGTGATGTTTCCTTAAGCAGTGTTTTTTCTTCTAAGAGCATAATCTAAGAGATTCCCTCTAGACCTGCCTCCATACACAAACACACTTTAATAAGTGAGACCTCTGACAGGGTCATCAAGACCAAAATGAACGACAGCAAAAAAAATCTTCGGTGCTGCTCTTATTTAGTTAGTGACCCAACCTTACCCTTTAAACATAGTAGGATCAACATACTGGGCCATGACCTCAAAGAGCTGTCATGTCATTTTGCTCTGCTTTTCTTTTAAAATGTTATGTAAGTTGGGGAGCTCAGCTGCAATGTGTGCTGTATCATATATCTAGATTTATTTCTCTGGATTAGGGGAAATATCTGTGGAAAGGGCGCATTTAATTATTCACAGATTTTTCTTGGTATTTTAGGATTGAAATGGCAAAACAGAAAAATAAAAGTGTCACCAGTAAATTTTTAGCAACTGAAAGTAGTCACCTAGGTAGTATATTCAGTAGTTCTGTTGAAATCCTTACCCATTCTTTCTCACTGCTCTTCCAAACCATCTCAGGCTGGTTCGTGCTTGGACAAGTCTTTGACTAAACAAGAATTACTGTAACAGGATTGCCAAAGTCATTTTCCCCAAGAAAAATCAAGTGTCTTCAACACCTCCCACTCTGCTCTCCATTTTTTAATTATTTGAATCTTAATCTGTTTCACTGTTAATTTCACGCAGGAATGTAACTTTGTGCCAGAGATATATTTTGTTCATCACTGGGATTTTTTTACACTGATCTGGGTTCAAACACAAAGGCAAAATGCTACTTTTTGTGTCCTTAATCCCCTCCAAGTCCTGTGTCTCTGGTCACCTAGCAATTAACTTGATCACATCCGGACATAAATATGTCACAAACAAAACATTATATGATTGTTTGATGTAGTTATAGTTTATGGTTGAAATAGTCTTTTCTTTACTAAATCTGCAAAGGTATCTTCTGAGCTAAAAACTCAGAATTGTCCCATCTTGCTTCAGAATTACTAGATATTAATTTTAATTTCACTGATATACAGTAGGAATAGGCAGGAACAGCATTTGGTAACAGGAGCAATATTTGAGTTGTTGTTTTAATGTTAACTGACTTTTCAAGGATAAAGGCAGAATTCCAGATCTGGAATAATGCATTTCAATTAATCTTTTTTTTTAAAGTGACACTTGAGTGTAGACATTTATTCTTTTATTTTATCAGTACATGGCATGGGTTTGAAAACATAAACATTGCTCTCTAACTAAAGCCAAGCACCTGAATAGAAACAAAGCATCAAATATAAATTTTCCCTAGCATCCTTAATTTTTAATAATATGACTACTACTAGTAATAGCAATGATAATAGTAGTAGTATTAATAATAATCCACATTAAACTGCTATTCTGATGCTATGGCCACTGTCACAGGCCTGGTACACATTAGGAAAGCACACTGTGACACAAAATATATCCAAAGGAATGCGACAGAACGACCCAGCCTAAACACACAATAAGAATGCAGGACCACCTGCATTTTATTTCCAAGAAAGGCAGCAAGACCTGCCAGAAGAACATTTTATTTCAGACTTTTCTCCCAATATCTTTCTCAACCAAAGCCCAAATACAAGGTGAGAAAAGACAGTAATTACCTCCCTTATACAACACAGAGTCTTATGGAAACCTTGCTTTCTGTGCTGAAAAAGGAAGGGCAACAGACCAAAATAGAGCCAGAGCATGGTGTGTGATGATTTGTAGCACTGCATGGGATTGGTGATGTCTGCTGTTTTCCACAGTGAATGTGAAAGGCCAAGTGGCATTTGCATCTCATAAAATAAACCAAATCAGGCAGAAATGTAGTTTTGAAAGTTCTCCGTTGGATTTTGGAACAATATGGTATTTCGTCAGTTTTTACGTAGGAACCTTTTGATTCTGTAAACTAGAAGTCATCATGTTAGACCTCAGTGAAAGACTGAACAAAGTTTAGAACATATAATTTCTTCCTTAGCAAAGAGTAAGTTATTATTTTCTCTCATAGCTAGGTTTTCCCATAGGGTTTGGAGTAATTTCTATTCCAAAATTTGTCCTGTTCTGCTTTTTGAAGGGTCTTTTTTTGCGATACTTTTAGGAAGGTTTTCTTTTTTAAATGCCATGAAAATTTGCATAAAGTTTAGTAAGAATAGTTAGCTATTTTACTGGAAATTAAATTATGGCCATGATTTTTTTTTTTAATCTAAAGAATAAATCACCTTCAAATTTAGAAGCAGCATTGATGTGTGCTGTATTTATCCTACCTTTGGCAGTGAGAAAGTCTAGTTCTGTTTTTCAGAATATTTTGCAGTCATCAGTAGATCATCCAACCCTCTTCAAAAATGTCCATGGACTATATTGTCTCTATCTCTTACTTCCCATCTGGAGATGACAGGCAATAAATAAATTACTTAAAATCTAGAGTAAAATATACTTTATTATTTAAAAACTGTATTTTAATTTCACTGGAATAATCACAAATATAGATTCCCAGCTGTGTCTGGCAGCAGTGGGAAGCCAGCTCCCGATTATGCCTGCCTGCAGGTATTGACAGCAGGCAGGAGCCAGGTTTTGGCTCTGCCTGCCGGGAGGCATTTGATAACAACTGGGAGGCAGCTCCTGCTAGCTGGCACAGGCAGCAGTCCTGCAGCTCACCACTGGTCTGCAGGCTGTCGAGTTATGTGGATCAGATTAACCTCCAGAGGTCCTTTCCAGTACTGTTTTCTAAAATAGGATGATATGACTTGCAATAAATTTCAGGGATGTCAACAGGATTTTAGACGAGGCTTTGTTTTGGAGGATGCTAATGAGCTCTGCTGATAGATTATCCTGCTAGAGTGAAGAGAATTAATTTATTATGTCAACTGGAGACTTTTTTAGAAAACTTGTATAAAATTCAAATCACTGCAAATTATCCTCTACTAGTGCCCTGAGAAAGGACTCTTAACTGTTGTGTAAGAGCCTCTCACAATGACTACACAAAACTCTGTCCATGCCCACCTCCATCATAAAATAAAATGCTGCACCAGATCAGTGGTGATGTGATGGCTCACAAAGGCCTATTCAGTAACTCAGCAACTGGAATTAACTTCACAAAGTCAATCAGAGCTGAAGTGTGAGAGGGTGGCAGGGGGAATGCAGGTGCTCCAGCTCTGCTCCCTGTTCCATCTGCTGTAGGTTTTGTTGTGAACCCATGAACCCAAGAGGTGGCAGGAGGACAGCTTGATTAGAGTGAAAGGTAATGCATGTCCTACTTTGGTAAAGCTGATAAAAGGCATGTTTGCACTCAGTGTCCTGAAACAAATATATATGAATCCTTGGAGTTTGTAATTCTGATTACTTTATGTTGGATTTTAAAGAACAGCCATCCTTGATCAAGGGTACAGTGTTGCTTTTCCTTCTTTCCTGAATCTTTCTGATAATCAGTAACAATTTTCCTTCCAATTACCAGCTGCTTCTTTTCCATATGCAAATGTCCTGCAAAAACTGACACAGTTGAGATAACTGGACTAAAAGCTCTGCTCTAGTTTCAAGACAACTAATGAGCCTGGTTCAGAATGTGGTAAGAGAATAATAAAAAAATAGTTTCCAATTTCCAAAGTTAGTTTCCAGCTTTTTCAAGTTCGTTAGTGGTATCTCTGGCTCTATCCTTAGGGTCAGGATTTGTTACACAGGTTATGTAGCTCTCAGCAATTGAAAATCAGTAAAATCTGGTACTTCTTGAGTTATGACTCTGAAATAATTGTCTTCTAATAGTGGCAAATAGCAGATAACAGGTTTTATATAATTGTATTTCAAAATGAGAGATAATAAACAGCAGTATTTGAAAGTAGGAGTTATGGGGCAAGATGGACTTCTACCCTTTTCCAAGAAGTTGGTAAAGCAGTTCCCAATGATGACATTTGTTGGCAATAGCTCCCATATCACTGACTAGGCCAAATAGACAACGTCTCTTACTGCAAGGTAAAAGCCATAAATGGCAGAAAGATTTCATTCTGTAATAATTCTATACCTCAGTCAAACCCAAAAGTATAAAACTGAGGCTGTAATTTTGCAATGCCTTAGTTTTCTGTTAGCTTGGACTAAAGAATGCTACTACACAGTATAAAGTTGTAACTACACCTCTCATAAAAATAAGAGTTAACTTTTTATAAACTCCTGTTTTTGTAAGACTGTGCAATTTTCAGAATCAAACTACAAAACTAGAGCTATCTGAGGATTTGTATGGATAAGAGATTTGTCAAATTTTTGAAGCTCTGAACTTGTCAAGATAAAACGAAACACTGATTGTGAGAAAACATTTTTGTTCAAATTTGAGACTGGCAATATAATTTCCATGTAATTTATTTTAGAATAGCAACTACAAATTCACAGTGTTTTAATTTCATATTTCCAAATAAAAAGTGTTGTTCTTGAGTTAAACTTCATTTTCCAATGAAAATATCAGAAGTTTTTAAGATTTTAAATTATAATTTCTTTTTTTTAGAAGTAATCTGTATTTATTTATGTTATATATTTATTTTATATGTTTCAACTATTAAGATTTCAGTTTCCATTACTTCCTTTAAGAATTAATTTTGTCTTGTTTGAAATTCTTTAATTACTGGAAAATACTTTGCAATACTTTTACGAAGTAAGACCCAGTGGTATGGAATACATAACAGACTCTGAGTAGTTGAACCTAACATATCTTGAAAATAGAGTAAGGTTACAAGGCTGACACTAAGGAGATATGTAGTCATTAACTGCTTAATTACTACAACTACTATAATGTCCAGTGGTGTCTGATCCTCTCTAAAGATCAGGAAGAGTAAAAGAAATAATTTGGTTGCACTGGCTGTGAGCAGGTTACAGACTTAATGAACCTTTTTCCACCCAGGGTTAATATACATATTGACTTATTTCCAGGGCTGTGATTTCTGCCCATCCATCAGTTTTGTGCAGGCTTCAAAGAGTATGGTAACAAGAATAAAACTACAAATCTGTCAAATATTAGTCTTTAGAAGTGAGACCCATTTAATTGTTTAGAAAAAGTCCAGTCCTAAGTTGTCTTATTCCTTTAAAAAGGCATTCCCAGAGTATATCAATTAAATATTAAAATTCATTCCTTCCTTCCTTGCAAGTTTTCTTCTTCTGTCAGCAGTTGCATACATAGTCTGAAAGCACATCAGATAAAATTAAACTAATATACCACTGTTGGCTGTAAGTGTCTTGGGAGACTTACGATGCTTAACGATAATGATGTAAATTACAAAGATTTGTAGTAACTGAGTTAAAAGTCTGTTACTTGAAAATGGACAAGAATTTTCCAGGAGATTTTGGTGTCTTTTCCTTTTTATCCATTGTGGTTGAATTCAAGACAATCCTTGAGGGCATTTGCTTTCACATGTATAAAATAATCATTAAGTGTTTTGAAAGCAATAGAAATCAAAGGCAGTTAAATTTCACAAATATAGCAAGTATTTATCTCGCTGAGTTCAGAAAAGAAGCAGATGGAATGTATATCCAGGTATGGAATATATTTCCAGTATTATTAAGCATTATAACTTGTTTAAAAGCTCCTGAATTTGCAGTGCAGTGTACCTGAATCACAGATTGTGTATTATTCCCCCGTCTCATTAGAGCTTTCAAGGAGAAAGCCATCTTTGCTTCTACAAGCTTGCTAGTGTGTCTGCCAATGCAATTTATGGTGCAGGAGTGACCATTAACTCCTGCTTCTTTAAAACATATTTTCTCTTAGAGACCCTGACAACTTAGACATGGGACAAAAGTGTAGTTTATTGACTTCTGATTGAAGAAGATGGAAAAGTAGTCTGCTAAAAAAAAAAAAGTAACAAAAATAAAGCATGAATTATGTATACTGTAAGGTAATAAACAAGATGTCCTAACTACTAAATCCTCCCATGGGCATATATTGTTATTTATTACTTGCATTACACTGGAGAAGTTAAAGAAGGAGTAGGGCCGTGTTCTGCTCGGTGCTGTACTGACAGAACAAAAGCATATTTGTCTGAGGGAATTTACCAAACCCATTTACATTAAAGCATTTATTCACAATCCTAACGCTGTCACATGTTTAAAATGTTAGTCACAGCAGTCATCTGTAATTACCTATCAAGATGAACACGTAGCTCCCCTCTGAAGGGAGCATTTGCTTCCCACTGGTGCCGCAGCCCCTCGGCAGGACGAGGCGTGCCGGGGTAGCAGCCCTGGCACGGCAGGAGCCGCGGGCAGCCAGAGGCACTGGGCATCCCCGGGCAGAGAGGCAAGGAGGGAAACTGCAGCCTTCCTTCCAGATCAGTTCCCTCTTGTCTAGATCCCTGTGACAGGAATGAAGCCTTGCTTGGTCCCACACTCATTCCTCATGCAACACTTACTCGTGGCAATGGTCCTGCTCATTCCAGTTTGACAGATTGCTGCCAGCACACCATTTAGTTATAAATATTTGCAGTATCTGGCTTTGTTCAGGACTAAGTAAGTTCAGTTATGAAATAATGCAATTGATACTTAAAGGAACACTAATTTTAACAGTATATTTTCCATTGTAAGTATTTTTACTGCTGTCAGTGGGAATAAGTTTAGATCTTGTTTCAGCTCCAGACCAGAGAACATGACTTCATTGCTGAGTTGCAGCCACTAACATGTGGTTGTGGGGATATTTACAGCATGTAGTGGTGTTTCTAAAGGCAAATACAGAAAGAAATAGTAAGAGACATAGAAAAAAATGTAGTGTGCACAGTTTAACAAAGATATGGAGCTTCGTTATCTGTTGTGCTTTCACTGGAAAGGGCTTAATTGTGCTTTCAATTACATTGCATGACTTTCCTGTGTTTCTTTGTTCCACAGAATAAGACTGTTCAGCCTTTTTCATGGAAGAGTAAAAAAAATTCGTTGTCTTGCAAACAGTCTGAATTTGATACAGGATGAGATGCTGAATACAGCTGGTCTAATACTTGTATTATGACTTTGCTGTCTCTTCAAATCCTTTACATGGTGAATTTCTAGTGAAATGTTGATGCAGATCCCAAGGAAATGTTGTTCAAAAACCTGGGATCTATGGATAGGAAATGACATCATATTCTCTTTTCTCATTTAAAACAGTCAGAAATTTGGCAACCTTGGTAAAAATGTCAAATAAAAAATTGAAACTATTTAAAATGAAAAGTTTAATCAAAGCTTTGACATGAACCAATAGGAGAGTCAGAACCTTTATACTTTACTTTTGTTACATTGCATCTCAAAAGAACAAATTAAACATCAAATAAGAATTGATTTTCACATCTTGGACCGACAGCTATTTAATTTCTTTGATATTAAATGTAGTATTAAAGTAATAGGAAACCCACAAAAGCTCCTTACATTTCACAGAGATTTTCTATTTGTTTTGCTTTCTTCCATTCTTTCTAAGCAGTAAATGGGAAACCTCAAATCCCACAAATCATGAAAGATCTTAAATATTGAAGGTCCTGTTTCTGTGTCCCAACTCAAAAGCACAGAGTAAAAACATTCCTAACTTTACTTGCAAAATGGCTGAGCAATTGCTGCTGAGGAAAAAGATCTTGGAATTACAAAAGCTAGCTGCAGAGAATAAAAAAGCTAACCCAGTAAATTAGGCAAAACAAAACTAAAACCAGCTCATCATTCAATAGCAAGCAAAAAACTATCAAGAGAGGAAGAGGAGCAATCATTACTTCATGGTGCTCTCACAAACCAGATATTTTAGAAACCTTCCTTGCCATTCTCTTCCCTCCCCTTTTTTTAACTGTAGTTAGAACCTGAGAAGTTACAGAGGAAGGGAGATGGGATGATCAGAAGTGTGGAACTGTTTTCAGTACAAAGAATAACTAGATGCTTTTCAGTCTGGGATAGATGACTGATGAGAGATATAATAAAACTCCATAAAATCAGAATAGCATGGAGAAGGTGATTAGGGAACAATTATTCACTGTCTCTCATAATACGAGAAAAATAGGCTTCAGATTATATTGTCAGATAGCAGGTTAAGATCAAACAATACATAATAATAGATAATAGCAGCTAAAAATTCTGGGGGGCTGTAGATAATAGAATTTCCATGGATTCAAAAAGCAATTAGACAAATTCATGAAATCCACGAAGAACTGACTCAGAATATGTGACTGCAGATGACTGAGAGATGGAATATTATAGTAGAGAGGCAGCACCAGATGCCTGTTTTATTGTTATACTCTTCTGTAAGCATCTTCTGCTGAGCACTGGATTACGGTGACTTTTAATCTGAATAAATAACATTAGTTTTACATATTAGATGGTGCTTCCAGAAAATTCAGCAAATTCTCTTGCTGAAAAAAATCCTCTTGCTAGGATTTTCCTTTTTCTTTCTCTTTATGTTGGAGATGTTGAATACACAGACGTTTGCTGGAATCCACTGTGATGATGCTCAACACCCCTGAAATCAATCCTCAAGGTGTCAATTTTAAAGGGATTCCATACACAGCTGCACCAGAAATTGGTGACTTGGTCTTTTATTCTTGACAGAATAAAATTCTTGGCTACCTCAGTTTTGCTGTGTTTATATTTTTATTACAATAGCAAATGAGATATGGATTATCCAAGTTAAGGAAGAAAGAGGAAAAAAAAGAATCCAAAGAAAACAGACATTTTCTTTCCTCTGTTAGTTACTGTCTGTGCAGGTCTTTGACATTCAGTGATGTTGCATTGCAGGTGCCCCCAAATATAACTGGTGTCAGAATAGTATCAGAGATATCCAAGGGTGGTTTTTTGGGGGGTTTTGTGGGGGCTTTTTTGTTGGTTTTTTTTTGTTTGTTTATTTTTTGGTTTTTTTTAATAGTATAGATTCCCTTTCATCATTCTTACCAGTGCTGCTTTTTCGGTCAGCTGATCCAGGCATCCAACACCTTAAAACTAAAAGGCAAAGTTGAAGTAGTTGTTGGAGTAGTTGAACTTACCCTTAGTATTTGTAAGTTTGGTCACTGCCTTTCTGCAGTCGGTGCCTCACTAAAATACAGTGTTATCCCACAGGCTAGTGTGGTGTTACTGCTGCAGTGCTCTCCCCTCCCATTGGTTTCACCCTTTATGTACATTATATATGTGCACAGACAGTTCTTTTCCCACCCCCACATTTTGCTTTATGTTTTTGTAATACTACATTAGTATTTCTTCAAATAGTTATGATGATACAATACAATAAAGTTCCCCTGTTCTTCCTCTTCCTTTTACAATGCTTCCCAGAGTAGTAAAGGGAATTTACTTACTGGCTTGAGAAACAGGTCCAAAAGCTGTATGAAATTTTTCAGTGTCTGAAATGATATACAAAGTGCAGAAGATGGAGGTTCTTTGCATTACAGAAAAATATAGCAGTTATGCCTTCTTTTGCCTATAAAATATACTGTGCCTGTCTTTGGAGACCAGAAAACCTAGAGTTTGTAAGCCTTTTGCCTCATTGGTAAATAAAAATAAATAAACTAAACAAAGTACACCGCAGGAGCCTGTTCCATCATTCCTAAATCCACTTTCTCTTCAAATAGGCAGGTGTTTGCTTCCATATACTCTGGCAGGCTAAACATACTGCACTCTAGAAAAGTCCAAGGTACTTTTCATACCCCAAATACAGTGCGATGCCTGAAACACAAATTGAGTGGGAAAACACAGTCCAAATTTTGCTGACTTCTTTAGATAGATATATATTCTGTGACATGCACAGCAGCACTATTTCACCAATCTTTTCAATATAACACGAGAAAGATTCAGGGCAACAAGCCCTGTTCAGCTTGGTGTCCCAGTGGTAGCCCTGTAGTGCCCATAAAGCATCTTTCCTCCTGAAATGTCATGAAGGAATCAAAGTTCTCTGTGTCTCACCAGTTGCCAGCTGCTGATTCAGTTCCTTGTCGCCTTCATGAGCTATTCCTTATTCAAAGTCATAAGACCAAAATGGAAAATTTCAGGACCAAAGAAATAAACATTTCCTGTATTGCCCCCCACGCTATGGGGTGTGCCACTTAGATGTAGTTGATTATTTGGATTCATACCTTTGCATCTTTTAAACTCACTGCCTCATTCACATTTCTTACACTCTGGCCAACTTTGCTGCGGCTTGTAATGTGTCATCATGTTTTCTTGCAATTCATCACTCTAGCTTCCAGCAGCCTAATCGGATGCCATGTAACTGAATTTAACACAACAGAATGTATAAAAAATATCTTTTCAAAATGTTTTTATCTGCCAGCATGTTGGGTGCTGAGCCATGAATCTGTGCATAATGGGGAAATAGAAGCTGTATGCCCAGCGAAGTATGCCTGCTGCTTGTGAATTAATAAGCAGATCTCTCCAAAGTAAAACAGTATTTCAATTTACAAACATTTGCTGTAGCTGTTGGCATGCCATTGCTTCCTATTCCTGCTATTCACAGATCTTTAAGCCGGTGTCTCCCTCCCTCCTTGCCCATGGCCAAAGGCACAACTCAGACATCCCTTCCCTGAAGGACAGTCTCAATTCACTTTTATTTCTGTGAACTTCAGTATTTTTTTTTCTTGTTTCTGATGTTGCTTGACTAAAATTTAGAGATAACTCCTGTTCCAAAGGAGTAGATTAAGTGCAGTGTACAGATCAGCTCTGCTTAATTTTTAAACTAAACAGCCCAAGCTTTGGTGCAAATCTTGAGGTGCTTAAATTATTGTTCTAGCTGTCCATTTAATTTTTAATGCATTTTTCTTAAAACAGTGTATGATGGAAGAACTGCTTTTCACATTCTAGGAGAGGAGACAAAAGTATAGAAAGACTAAGTGTTGGAGTAAAGATTATACATAAACTGTGTGTCATAGCATAGAAAATAATCTAATGCTCTGAATAGTTACATAACTTCCATAACACCTATTCATCCCATCTTAACTCTTAAGTTTCTTCTAGTCCCCTATATGATCCATTTATTCTCTTAAAATGTTTTCAGCATCTGAAGATAAATACAGAGCAATTGTCTGGTTGAGGGAAATTGACAATATCAGACTTAGAAGGACCAAAATTAAAACCAAATTAAAATATGAGAAGCCCACAAAACAAAAGGGACGTGCAGCTATTAGAAAAGTAAATGAAATAACGTGATAGAAGAATAAAAGAAAAGCCAGTACACTTGAAATTTTGTAGAAACTTGAATTGATGGAATAAGAAAGGGAAGCAAGTAGAAAATACCACAGATTATGAGTTCAAGGCAGCAGGTTGGTTTCAAGAGCTGCCATTAAGTTTGTGGAGAGAGGGATTAAAGAAACTGGGATGGGGGAGAGTGGACAGAGAAAAGCAGATTTCCCTAGACAGAATGAGAAAAAGTTGTAGACATATTTTAACTCCTAAGAGCAAGACTGGGTTGGAATTTTTGAGCTACTGTCTTTTAAAAACAAATTTTCTTAGGAACATGGAGGGTTTGCAAAAGAGGGACAGTTGAGTACCAACTTCAAATCTAAGTGATGCTAACATTTCCTATAAAAATGGAAAGTGAGAGATTCTCAGCAAATATCAAGCCAGTCTTTACAACCTTTAAAAGCCTCATATGTTAATACTGATGAGAATTATCCCATTTACATATATTGCCTCCTTAATACAAAAATACAAACAGTGAAGTGACTGTATATGTATGTAGCTGTAGATGACTAGTGTCTGCTGGACCTGTTTTATCTTATATCCAGCTTTAAAATTAGTCTTAAGCACAAAAAACAATGCTCTGTGCTCTTGTGCCTGCTAAAACATATTTACTTCCAGCAAGAAACAGTAGGAAAACTCCATGTGGCTCTTTGATTACACACAGAACCCAAATCACTAAAGAAACACAACATCACAAATAAGTATTTGTGAAGGTTTGTCAGCTCCAGTGAAGTTATACTTCTCCAGACTCTGCTTTTTTCCATGCACCTCTGCAATTACTCACTTCACAGAAAAAGGATGATGCCGCTAAAATGATGAAAACTTAATGTAACCTTTTCAGCAAGAAATAAAATATATTGATTACTGACTGCTGAAGGACATCATTAAATAGTTTAATGTTTGATTTTTTCCTTCCTTCCTTCCTTCCTTCCTTCCTTCCTTCCTTCCTTCCTTCCTTCCTTCCTTCCTTCCTTCCTTCCCTTTTTTTCATACGTGGTTGCCCAGCAGGCATCTCTGTACTGGCTGACCCTGCTGGTTCAACTATTAAAGAATTTATCTCTCTGAGGAGGCCTGATGTCAACATGATAATCTGTTTGGCGGCCCTTATGATGC